>JAHBCN010003184.1:0-78834 GCA_019359885.1 Listronotus oregonensis
AATGAGCAGTTGCCATAAAACTTTTTATTATTTATATCTACGTTATTTATCGGCCCAACTATGTAGAGAACGGTAAAAAATTAAATTTATATAAAGACATGGTTCTAGTCAAGAAAACTGTCGAGTTGGTAGCCGGGCCAATGAAGCAACCATGCTACTTCACACCTATCATAAAGCCACTTACTTTATTAGTTACTAAAATAATGATTTCAATAAAGAATTGTTAAAGGCAGTGTTGCCAAATATTTGGTAAATATCTTAATAAGCCATAATTTTAAAGTCTTATGCAAACGTAATTGTCATTTTCATGCAGATTTTACTCATATTTTATAGTATTTTGAGGTTTGGTTCTAATGCAGCTGACTGGGTTCTTGTGCTCTTCCTTTCTTGTGCTCTTCCTTTCTTGTAAGGGGTGTCCCCTTAGAAACCTTTCTTTTAGTTTACTATGCGAAAGAAAGAGGAGTAATTTCAGAATTCGGTTCCTTGAGAAACACATGCACTGTCTTTTAAAAGTCCTGAAGCGGTCTGGTATTAAGCAAACAGCGCAGACCAACTCTGTAATTCAGTAGAAATAAAAATTTGACAAGAAATAATTTGGGAAAAGATTTTTTCTTCTATCACTATTTAGTACTCATATCTTTTTCCCCTAAGTGGCTCGTTGAATTTTGAACGGAAATATAATAGTATATTTTTTAAAAATTAAAATATAGTTTTTTTTGGGAAAAATGCACAATTATAAAAAGATTCATCGATAGTAGCGGGTTTTTTTTTTATTATCAAAACCTTGAAGCTTGTTTTTCTAAGTTCTGTTCGATAGCTCTTTTAAAGAAGATATAAAGATTTACGCTAGACATGTTTACACTAAGTCTTATGTAAAAAATAGAGATGATTTTTGAAAATTTTATTAGAAATGTAAAATTGGTAGAAAATATACAAATTATTAGTTCATTTTAAATGAAAATCCAAAAAGCTGTTCAGATTATTTTCTAAAATAAAAAACTTGTTGAAAACCTAAAATAATTTAAAGAAATGCGGGGAAAATTTTAAAGATGAATAAAAACGAGAAAAATTATAAATGCTTTATTTTAAAGTGAAAAGTCCAAATATATTTAAAAATAACCAACAAAATACATTTAAAACACTAATGGGGTTTAAGACAAAAAATATGTATTGTTTCCCAAAGTTGTTCTTTTCTAAAAAATGCATAAAACTTGAGTCATTTTAAAATCTTTAAACACAGACCACAACACCAAATTTAAAATTTCATTTATTTATTTAAAAATGAACTTAACAACACAAAATACCAGGCAATGGGGGGCCCATCAAATATGAGATTTCGTTAGTGGGTTAGATCACCTAAAAAGTTCAAATAATAAAATAGGAAAAACCAATAACAGGGATATTGTACATTTTCATGGGATAGAAAGAGACAAATGTAGCAAGACCCTTGCTGGTCTTTCTATTTCTATACTCCGAACAAACCATTGGAAATCGATTATACAAGAAAACTTATGAGTACGGTTTAAAGAGATTTAAGACATGAAATTTCTTTTATATGGTGTTACGGAGTTCGCCTGCAGGAGAAAGAAAACTGTAAAGTTACTCCCTATGGTTTGGAATACTCCATACTATTTTTATTAATATCCGCAGTATTGACAAGTATATATTTTTTTTGAATTACAAAGCACAATTTATTTTTATTGTAGAATTTATGGACCGTAAATGTCTAGACTTTATGGTTTCAAAAAACACGGCAACTCTGTTTTTGAGGATACATATTTTTAAACTTTTTTCATTGCGGGGCATAATTTGATCTACAAATTCAGATTTGTTTTATTAGAATAATAAGTTTACCTAGATTATGAAAAGTAAATGTTAATCTTGAAGGGGCCCCCGCAAGATGAGACACCTACATTATTTTAGAGAGATGCGTACATAAATGGCGCGATCCCCACCTTAACACCTTTAGACTTTTTATTTTGGAAAAATTTAAAAATGATTTTGTGGGTAACAACTGCTTAATTTTGATTTTTTTTCAAAATTAAATATGTTATCAATGACGTCTTAAATGCTAACAAAACCCAAATGAGTTTTATGACAGATTAGTTATTGCTGGGGCCAAAGGTGGTAACACCGAAAATGGGGGTCAACTTTCTTGTTCTAAAAAACACCCCATATTATTACATTTTTGATTCTGCGTAAAATTTCGGACAAATTTTTGTTTAATGTCACATACTTGTCGCCATTTTGACATTTAAGTTTATTCAAAAATGGCGTGTGAGGGTCTAAATAACTACCAATTTTTCCTATTAAAACGTTATTATTTAATTGGATTACATTAATTATTAATTTTTTTTAAATTTTTATAGTTTTTAAACCTATTAATATATTAGAGGGTTTTCAAATATTGCAATTTATTTTTTTATGCGATTTGCTCCCCCTTTTTAAATTCAATTTACCTGTTGGCCATGAGGTGTTTTTTAAAAAAATTTACTGCTAAAAATTGCTGTCATTTACCCTTTAAATTGTCATTACATGCCGAGGCGCTTTTTAAAATTTTATGCACGAAATTATTTAAATTTTTTTATTATTTATAAGAATTGACAAAGTTTTTAATTTTGTGACGTTTGGTAATAGATATCCAGAATTCAATATTAAAAATTTTTTTGGGGGATTCAATATAAATATTTTAAAAATGCAACTGACAGAAATTTTTTAAATATGATGGACCTTTTTCAACAAAAAATTCATTACAATTTTTTCCAAAACCTTAGGGGGTATATTATTTTTAAAAAATTAAAGACAAAATTTATTTTAAATTTATAATTAAAAAAAAGAATTTGTAGCCGGGATGCTTTTGTTAATCAAAAGTGTCCTGGGAGAAACAAGAATTGTACAAAACTCTTCTAAATCTAAAATAAATATTCCCAAACTTAAACATCTGTTGCAGGAGGTGGATTGGTCTACTGTAATAATTGAAAAAAACTCGGAAACAGCTATGAAAGTTTTTCTCCAAACGTACAAAACAAAATTTATCTAATGCTACAGAAACTTTTAGTAATAAATTCCGAAAATATAAAAATATAAGAAGTTGGATCAGTAATGGTATTATCAGATTAATTAAGATTCGAGATAAGATGAAACAAAAACCTTTAAAAAAATTTAATGCTCAACTGGAACAAGAATAAAAAAACTATAGAAATTTTTAAACAAACTTATTTACAAACAAAAAAATGACTATTATAAAATAACGAAGCCAACAGCAAATTTGATAATTTTATAAACATTAAAAATAATTTGGGTCAGAATTTTGTAAATATGCTGGAAGTGTCAAATTTTTGTGATGAATACTTCATTAAATCGGAAATGAAATGGCAAAGGCCATTCCTCCTCCTGAAATAGAGTGTCAAGTAGATTCGCCTATACCAATCTTAATTTTTCTTAAACCTATAACTGAAAACGAAATAATTAAAACTATAGCTTCATTAAAAAAGAACACCTCACCCGGCTATGATGACAGAGATACTGGATCCATTATAAGATATACTTAATTTAATTGTAGAAACCGGAATTGCACCTGAAGAGTTCAAACTTTCAATAATTACGCCCATACACAAAAAAGGATGTAAAACTTATATCAATAACTTCGCCTCATAAGCCATCTTGCAAAATCCTTAAGAAATACTTAAAGGAAAGACTCACCGCTTTTTTTAATAATAACATATTATATTCAAACCAGTATGGCTTTGTTGAGGAGTCTGGTACATCAGACGCAATGCATAAGCTTATAATCGAGGTAGCAATAACTTAAATATGAATAAAAAATTTAGCAGTGTTTTTAGACCTCGCAAAAGCAATTGACACTGTCTCCCATGAGAGACTTCTTGCCGTTCTTCATTCCTGTGTCATTAGAGGAACTGCTTATAAATTATTGCAGAGTTATTTGGTTGGTAGATTACAGATGGTCAAACTTAATGATGTCTTAAGTAGTAAGCAAACAATAAAAATTGGTGTTCTACAGGGAACAGTCTTGGGACCATTACTGTGCGTTACCTACATAAATTCTTTGTTGAAGTTGAACATGGGCGGGATATCTATTTCCTATGCTGATGATACGGCAATTGTTTTCGCCGGTGAATCTTGGGATAGTGTTAAACATAATACGATAAATGGAACTAAGATTGTAAAAAACTGGCTTTAATCTTATAAACTAACTTTAAACTTGGCTAAAACCAATTATATAACATTTTCCCTTACTAGGGCTAACAGACCACCTTCTAACTCGATTACTATTGATAACCATTGTCTTAAGGAAGCATCAAGTACCAAATACCTTGGTATTATAATTGATCATGTTGATTATCTATCGAGTAAAATAAGCAGACTCATTAAAAAGTTCTACCTAATGAGGGAATTTTTAAAAAGAAAAACTCTTATAACATTTTACAAGGCATTTGTAAAATCGATAATTAGATATGAAATTCTGGTGTGAGGCGGACTCTATAATAGCAACTGTTTAGCGTCAGTTACTGTTACTGTCAGTCGATGCACAACCTTTGCCTCTGGAATTTGGACCGCACAACGCTGCTCTGTCTGCTTTCTCATTTCCAACAATACCAATATGTGAAGGAACCCATATAAATTTACCTTCTTTTCCAGCAACTGCGGGGTCATGAAGTAGTTTTTTAATTATGTTTATTATTGAGTTTTTACTGTAGATTTTCTGGAAGCTATTAAGTGCACTAAGAGAGTCAGTAATAATTAAAAATATTTCCTTTTGTTGGTTTTCCCTAATGAAAACTAGAGCTTGAAGAATAGCATAAAGCTCACCCGTAAAAACACTGGACATGGGATGGAGTTTAAAATAGAGAGTGTCTTTTGCTCTTACTACAGCAGAGCCTACTCCTTCTACGACTTGGAAGATCATATACCTGCTCATATTGTTGGTGATCGTATAATATTTTATTAAAGGTGTTTCCAATAATGGTTGGATTATCTTCAGCTTTAACATACCTTAAAAGCGTTTTGTCCACTAAGGGCATTTTCAGTATCCATGGTGGTGGTAATATGGTAACTGCCTGTTCTCTTATGCAGAAACATAGAGACATGCAGATTGCTATAGTCCACAAATATGCCACTAGGGCTAATAAAAAAGGAGATTTGCAAATTCCGCTTAGCCGCAATGATCTTAATATTAGAAACATAAATTATATTGGCCCCAAAATTTATAACATGCTTCCAGCAGAAATCAAAAGAATATTGAATAAACATAAGTTTAGGACGGTATGCAAAAGGTATATTTGTGATAACTATCTACAATTTGAAAGACTTTTTTAGTTGATTTCTTACTTTATCTTTAGTGATGCTTAATTTTAGTAGATTGCAGTTTTGCCCTTTCTCTTAGTTTTGTTTGTTGAATGTTACTTTCTTTAAATTATGTTTTTCAATCTAGTTGTGATTGTAGTGAATTATGCACATACAGGTGTTTCCCATCTAGGTGCATTTTACTTATCTTATTATAATTATATTTATGCTTGCTTGTTTATCTGATTGTTATAAGTACTATTTAAAAATATTAATGCATATGTGTATGTAATGTATAATGTATATTGTAATGTTTAATAATAATAAATATTAATAATAAAAAAATCAACTGGTAAAGTCAACTGGTAAATGGTAGAAAACAATCAATCAGATTTTTTAATTTCTTAAAATAAATGAACATTTTGTTGTGTAATTCCAGCATTTCGTTATGTGGAATGTCATAAAAATAAAAAAAACACGAAAAAAAAATAAGTTATTATTCAGAATTAACCTTTTGTGCCCGCAGTATCCATTCTAATTCAGGGCTTGAAACCTATCTAAACCCTTGCCGATACACCTGACACGCAAGAATCTCGTTCAGTCCTAACACCGAAAAATATAAATCCCCGCGATTGTCTCCGCATAATGGCCTTCCATTTCTCGGTCTAAACTTTACATAACCCCGTTATGGTCCATTAGGACATAACATGTTCTTATCCATGTTGAGAAAAGGGAGCCCATAACATAGGGCCAAATAAAAATTTTGATGGCGTTGCGAATGTGGCCTCGGAAAAATAGGTGTTATTGGTCCTTTAGAAGTGAAGGATCGGCATTTAATTGATAAATTGAATTTAAAAAAGGGAATTTCGCGGAGCTTTACAATACAAAATGTTAGATTTAAAATAAATAGATTAAAATGGACAGGCCATTTTATTTTAATTTGAGAAAATAGGTAGGTGGGCCTTTTGTAATTGGGTTGGTTTTGATTAAACTAATTATTAAAAACTAAAGCAAAAGTAAGATTTTTTGTAAAAAACTAAGGCCATGTTATGCTTTCTTATTTTTAACAAGCCTGTGTATTGCGGTTAAAACAAAATTTTTAGTTTGTTGTTAATGTATATATAAAAACATTAACAACGAATGTAAAAATAATTATATAATTATTTTATATTTATAGGTAGGTAGGTAGAAACTAACTAAAACCTTAATACACAAAAACACTTGATATCAACACAAAAGTATTTTAGTATTTTATTGTGGTTAAACCAAGGAAGTTTAAAGGTGTATGGGCCCAATGCTATGGCCCATTGATAAAATGTCCAGCCCAGTATGAAAATAACTGTCAGAGTTGGCCCCGCCGACTTTGGCAAAAACGAAATTCCACGAAATTTAATTTGTTTACTACACTGATAAATCAGTGTAGTTAGGCAACACATTATACTTTTATGGGAGCCGTATTAGTTTGATTGTTTTGCTTTGTGTATTATATTTTGTGGTTGCAGTTTTTTTGATTGATAAAAACTTTCTTATTTTAGTGATTATGTTTATTAAATTGTGACATAATTTTATGTTTATTGTTTGTTACTTATAATACGTAACAAAATGACTAGAGGTTGATGGTTTTATCTTCAAACTAAGGGAAATACCCGATTTTTTACTTTAAGTAAGTATTTTTATATTTAAATTAGGGCTTCTTATGAGACGTAACGTTAGGTAACGAATAAATAATAATATATCAATTAATAATTATAGAAAATAAAATTTCTAGGAAAAAAGGGAGAAAAGAGAATTTAATATCTTTAGATGATTTAAAGTTTGTGTATTTCTGGGGTTAAAAAAAGAAATAAGGTTAATTTGATATTTTATTTCATTTATTAATTTATACATTCTTTAAAAGGACAAAATTTATTAATTACTGGGCAACAGGAAATTTTAAATATATATACAGGTCCCTAATTGAACAAAAAGAAAAAATTTTATATTAAAGTTCCTTTTCTTTTTTGTATTTGTTTAAAAAATAAATTAGATTTTGGTTTTAAACTTAAATTTCCTTTAAGCCGACATACTGTAACATAATATTTAACGGTTACTTTTCATGGATACCTAGGTACCAAAGGTTACTAAACATTTTTAACCATTGTTATTTGTTTTTATGAATGTTTGTTATTAGTGAAAATATATGCCTAAAACAGTTATAAAAATTTACTTTTTAATGTAAACCAAATTTTTAGGGATTAGATTAAACCATTTACACTATTTCTTTTATCACAAAATTGGTGATAAGACATGAAATATCATACTGAAATTTATTTTTAAAATATCGTGTTTTTATTTATTTACAAAGATTTTTGGTAAAAATACAAAACTCCCAAAAATATCGACCATTTAAATAGAAGGCTGTAAAGCGGCGCCATCTATTCTTTCCATATTATATCAGATGATATAAAATCCAATATTATACAATAATTTTAAATATTCTATGGTAGTATCGTTTAATAACCAACAATTTTGGGCAAAAAATTAAAAAACAGTGAATGCTTGAATTTGACATTTGATGATGTCAACTTTATAGATAGTAACAAAGAATTATGAAGTCCGGGTCCCCGAACTCCATTCATTGCGCAAACTCCGCGGGCCAATCCCCGATTCCTGGCTGCCCCTGCAAATGTTCTTTTGTATTGGGATTCCTACACCTTTAAACTTCCTTGGGAAACATAACAGGCTTTACAGAAGTTTTAAGGAAAATTTAGGGGCAGATTGTACATTTAAAAATATAAAAAAAGTTCATATAAACATGGGTCCGGGAAAAGCTTCGTTTTTATGATACGGGTGTTTTTAAAATTTTTTGTCTTTTTTAATTTATTTCACATTTCCCCGAAAACCCCTGGGGGAATTTTTGAGAAAAGTTTTTGTACACGCAAATGAAAAATGGGTCACATTTTTTTAAAAAATTGTTTTCTAAGGAATTAGCAATTCACCCGTGGCGTTCGTGCGGTAAGTCCCTTTTTTTTAGCGAGAAAACTTGGGACGCCACTGGTTTTTGCAAAAATTAGTATTGCTCTCTTAAAGCCAGTTTAATTAAGCTTAAAAAGTACTTTTTGGATTTTTTCGTTCTGACTCACCGTTTTCGAAATAAAAATAAAAGTACACTTAGCTGTTTACCGAATTATATATAATTTTATTATTTTATTTGTACCAATTATTGTTCAGAAAAAGGGGATTGATTTAGCTTAAGATCAAATGCGGGAAAAATGGCTTCTTCGTTTAATGCATTTTAAAAATCGCATTCGAATATTTATTTTGACCCTGATATTTGAGGCCTTTGGCGAAAACAGCTTATTTTACGAATTAATAAAAACATTTTTATTTCGAAAACGGTGAATCAAGAGGACAAAGTCCAGGAGGTACTCTTTAAGCAAAATTAAACTGGCTTTAAGAGAGAAATATTAATTTTTGCGAAAACCAGGGGCATACAGTTTTCTTCGCCAAAAATAAAAACTTACTGACACGAACGACACAACTTTTTTTCATATTTTTAGATGTAGAATCTGCCTCCAAAGTTTTCTCACAATATTTACACCCTGTATTTAAAAACAAAAATGAAAGAAAAATTACATGCAGACTATATAGTGTAGTTAATAGAGAGACGTAATCAACTATTTGTCGATTTCAGGCAAGCCTATGACACCGTCCGGAGAGTAAAACTGTGGCAAGCGATGAAAAACGGGGCCCTTTAGGAAAAACTCATAAGAATGGCCAACTATGTATCGGTCAAAAAGAAAAGTTAGAGTTGGAAAAGCCTCTCGAGGTTTTTGATATCAACAACGAATTTTAAACAAGGTGACCCCCTATCCCGTTGCTTTTAATCCCTTGTTCTAATATGCCAAGGGCGAAATCTCCTCCACACGGTCTTCAAAAAAATTTGGCCCTAACCTAATCCTGGCTTTTGGGGATGACATATTATTGAAACAGCAGACTAATGTTAAAAATACATTTAGCAACTTCGAAAAACAGGCTGAAAATATGAGGGCAAGATTAACGAAGAAAAAACAAAATATATGTATTCCACCAGAAACAACCGGACCAGAGACAGAATAGATAACAAGAGACAAAAACCTGATAACATGTTTAAAATAAAAATAATTACAGTGTATGATAATAAAATGTTAACAGGAAATCAAAAAAAAATTTTATGATTAAAAAAAAAAAATAAGCTGGTCGTAAAAGTAAATAAATCCTGACAAATAAATAAATTTAAAACAACAAATGTGTCGTAAAAATTAAAAAAAGCCTTAAAAATAATAAAACGTAAAAAAATAAATATATCATAATAAATAAATAGTAAAAAAAATGAATAAATTTTGGAAAGTCAATTAATGTTAAAAAATAAATAAATTATAAAAAACAGATTGGTCATAAAAAGTAGATAAATAACTCCTCAAAAATAAATACATTATTCGTAAAAAATAAGCAGCTCGTAAAAAGTAAATAAATCCTAAAAAGTGAATAAATTTAAAACCACAAATGTAAAATATAAATAAATCCTTAAAAATAATAAAACGTAAAAAATAAATAGATCAAAAAAAGCAAATAAATAAAAACTGAAAAATTAATAAACAGGGATAAATAATTAAAAAGGAAACTTAAATAAAACATAAAAAAATTAATATATAATAATAAATGAATATATAGTAAAAAATTAATAAATCGCAGAAAGTAAATTATTGTTAAAAAAATAATAAATCATGAAAACCAATAGGTCATAAAAAGTAAATAAATCATAAAAGTAAATGAATCATAAAAAATACATTTACCGTAAAAAGTAAATTTATTATTAAAATAAATAAATCGTGAAAGAAAAATAAATATTAAAACAGAATAATGACAATAAATAAATAAATTATAAATAAATTTTTGAGGATAAAATTTGAAAAAAAAATTTAAATTTAAAAAAATAAATAAACGAAAAATAAAATTGTAAAATAAATAAATGAAAAAGTAAATCGCATATTATCTAAAAAAAAATGCAAAAAGAAATAAATAGTAAATATAATAAACTAAAATATAAATAAGTCGTGAAAAATAAATAGATCGTTATAAATAAAGAAACGGTAAAAAATAAAAAAAAAGTTGCGAAAAAATGAATCGTAAACACTAAACAATTTGTAAAAAATATCAAAATCCTGAATAATAAAAAAAAATAAAAAAACAGCAAATCGTTAAAGATAAATAACCGTTAAAAAATAAATAAATTTTTAAAAAATAATAAATTTTTAATAATAAATAAAAAACAAATATTAAATAGCAAATAATAAATTGTTGATAATATATTGTCATTAATAAAGAATTAATTATAAGTAACATAAAAGAATAAAAACCAATTTTCTTTTGGTAGCTAATAAAAGATAGATGCATGTTCATTTTTAATGTTAAAACATACCGAAAATATTATCACCAAATTATAACTTCTTCAAAAGGATACAGATTCCTGTTAATTACTTCAATTGTACCGCGTTAAATTTACGCAATAGAAAAACTGCATGTGAATGTTGCTGCTTTACAAACTTGCGGCCAAAGACAAAGCCTACCTTAGTAGACAATAGCATTTGAAAAATGTTAAAAATCTCGGATACTATACCTTCGTTGTGTACATTAATAACGTCTCTAAGTTTTTTTTATACATTTTGGGCTTAACTGAGCAACGAAAAATCGCGCCGCAAGCATACCTAAAGACCAGGACAATGTTCGATTCTTTCGTTTCTTAGTAGGAACACGACCAATGTGCGGCATGCGTTACTCAGAGGCCAAAGGCCGTAGGCATAATTTTATTCAAAACGCTTTGTACTTGTCTCCTAGTATGTATAGTTATGTGACTAAAAGAGACCTTTTGTTCTATGTCTTAAATTTTTAACCATTTTTGCATGGCCGATGTTAAGGGGCTGATACCGATCTTTATTTTCACAAGATTCCTGATGGTTATTTAAAATTTATTACAGTTAAATTTTTTTTCTTTTATAAATACAATAACATGATTTTATAATTGAAAAAGCATTCCTTTTTTTTTTAATCTTTATGACTAGCCCAGTCGGTGGAGGCCACAGGAACAAGTAATGAGCGAACCAAGCGACTTATAATTAGCTGATTATATTGATATGAGAAAAAGTTCATGGGTCAATCGATTTTATGGTCAAAAAAATTTCGATTTTTTTTTTTTTTTTATATCCCGGCACATTCTGGTATGGGATAAATATAATGGAAAATAAAAAATACATTTTTCTACCCAAAAGGTATTTTGCACTTTTTTTGTCAGAGTCATAGTTTGTCCGCAAAAAATTAATTTAATGACTTATGCAAACTACGCACGGGACGCTCTGATCAGGCAAGTGTGCGAAGCTTTTTAGAGTCGTGTATTACTACAAAGAATATAAACCTCATTAAGAAGCGGATATAAAGTTCCTGTAATAGCATTGGTTATATGGGAAACAAATTTCTGACGTCACGTGTAGACGAGAAATGACACTTAAACAGCTTGGAGGTACACTGATAGAAATATCAACGGTAAAAATTCAGTTTTACACGGGAAAAAATTTAAATGTATAACTATACATTGCAGTCCTAGAAAATCATCCCTTTCAATAAGTTTTTTTTTTTGCAGTCTTTTTAGGGTTGGTTATTCTCAAAAAGATTAGATTATTTTTGAGAAAAATTAGTTTCTTGGGGGCAAAGTTGATGCTCTCTACAGGGATTAAATGTTGCAATTTTTCTTAAAAGAATTAATATTATGAAGAAATTTTGTGTAAATGACAAAATAATTATAAGGAATCTTTATTTCAAAATTGTATTAAAACAATATGAAGTGTTAATATATGGTTTTTTGAGGTCTTCGAGTACCCATGCAGAATTAAAATTTTGTAATCCATTTTACGTCTAACTAATTTGACTGTATAACATTTTGGAAAAAAAAACGAATAGTATACAGTTTTTTGCTTCCGCCAACATTTCTTGATGTACATCTGCGATTTCAAAGAAAAGAGAAAAAGTTTTAAGGTATGTGATTCTATGGGTTTCTAGGGTCAAAATTCAGTGAAGGGATGTTTTTTGTAAAACGGTACCTACACCATAATACTTACCTTTACTTTATAAATGTATATCCTTTCACTTACTGTAACAAAAACATTACAATGTAGTTTAATTTTTTTATTACATAAACATATAATTTACTCTTAGCAATTTCTATATTGGTAACAATAACAAAATTTCTTAGTAAGAATATATTAAGATACAATGTACAGTATGCTTTAATAAAAGATGGTTCCTCATTAAACTTGAATTTAAATTTGAAAGTAGGCTTATGATTTGAAAAAATTCAGATATTTTGGAAAGAATAGAGTGGAAGAACTTAATAATCAAGGTGGCCTGAAACATCACTAAAAATAAACCATTTTAGTTTTGAAGTATTAAATGCCAAGGCTAGAGCTTGGAATGTTCAAAGTGGAGATAAAAATGGTGACTTTATAAAGTAAAGAGGCAACAGTTGAAATGACAAAATCTAAAAAAGCTACATCGACTTTTGTTACCGTGATCATAAATTGGATTATATGTGATATAATTTTAGTTTTCTTATCTTTGACTTGTACTAGATCACGATTGGTGTATTTCATCGTATAAAATATTCTAAGCTAATAAATTATTTTATAATAATGTACATTTTGGGAAATCATTGCATGGATGTGGCAAATTATATTCTTTCCATCTCTCATTTAAGAGTTTATGTGAAACTTCCTGCTTTTTAAAAATGTTCCTTAAACTTAGTTTTAAAAGCATCTTCTAAATCATAAACATATTTAATAAACACTTAAGGGTGTGTCATGTACAGTGGCCAACGCTAATCTTCTCTCAATTTTAAATTCAACGCCCTGTATATTAGGTCAATTTTTTGGATTTTTCAGATATATTTCATGTACAATGTCTTATACCTATTTTTAACTATTTTGGAAATATTAGGTGCTTTATTGTATTGTGCTTGCATGCTTGCCACTTTCTTGAAAGCTACCTCTTGTGCATATACCTACTAGAGTGGTAGCCTTGGGAACAAGCGTGCAAGAGAGAAGCCAGAATAGGTGAATAACTCCTACCCCCTCTCTCTCTCTCTCTTAATTTGTCAGCGGTATTCCGCCAATTAATCAGCACAAGGCGAGGAGAATGTTATATAGCTTTATTCTTCTTTACTGTCGTACGCTTGTCCGCACAGCCGAGTTGGGTGCTCTAGCTGCCTCTAGTAGGTATATGTGTCAAAAAGTAACTTTGTAAGAGGTGAGGCACAGTAATATATGTAGTAAACTCCGATAACGCTTAATATTTACGAAAGAGTTGAATATAGGAAAAGGACATTGTACTATAAATATGTTCGAAGAATGCTTTGAAAAAACCAAAAATTGAAAAATTGAATAATATACAGGTGTTATATATATATATATATATATATATATATATATATATAGCAAAGTGCCGCAGAGAATCATGAACATAGGACGAGATCCTGACGATTTGATGTAACAATTTAAAAACGCTGCACGCATTGTGCATTCTCTGATCAATAATTTTCGGCAAACAATAATTTATAAGAAGCCACGCGCGTCGGCCGGCCAAGCGATCAATTCAATACGTTTATTCCTGAAATAATTCTCTTCTTTGGCCATCGAACCCTTTGATAGCGAGTAGTTGTATTGTGTCGATTATTTGCGACTAATAAGTTTTTTTAAAATAAAATAATAATTATTTATAATGGATGTCTACGAACTGGAAGAAAAAATTAAAATTATTAAAACGGTATCTACCGTGGAAATCCTGAAAAATGGATAATGATCCATGTAAAAGAAGAAAACCCATGAAATTTCTCGGTGATCATTTTGATGAATGCAATTGAAACTGTAATGGAAATAAAATAATAATGAAAATTTTATAAGAAATATTGTTCTTTATAGTCTCACCTAACGATTTTTTCTTGTGACGTATGGTTTCCAGGAGAATAGTTTGACACCATAAGAATTCGTAATTATAAATTGAGAATTCTTTTAGGATTATTACCCCTACAGCCTGGCAAAATGTCAAAAGGCTTTTAATGACAATCTTAGTTATTGTTTGGCTCAGGAAGGTGGTATTTGAGCATTATCGATAACTAAAAAGATTTTTTCTTTTTTATTCTATGAATGCACATTAATTTATTTACTTTTTTAATATCTTCTTACGTTCCATTATTTATTTGAGAAAATTCTTTTATTTTATTAGGAAAACTGTTTGGTTCTATATATATATATATATATATATATATATATATATATATATATATATATATATATATATATATATATATACAGGGTCCTGCACCCTACTTCCTGTTTATGTAGCTCATTTATTATGCATAAATTTTCTTTTTTTGCAGAGTTCCCTTTTAATTTTTGTGCATTTCGTGATAAAAATTTTTGGTTATAATGTCACAAAAAGTGTCAGTCACGATGGTGTTTTTTTTTTAAATGGAATGCTCTGATTTGTATATTTAGGTCCCGTCTTTTAATTTAAAATTTTGTCATATGGTTTATAATTTCGAGAAAAAAAAAAAATAAACAAAACTGTTTTGCATCATTAAATTTAAAATGAATAAAAATACCAATAGTGCTTGATTATGAACTAAAAAAGGGGATTTTAAGAAGTAATATCAGTCGCTTATATTTTTTAATCAACGTACAGGGGGCCAAAATTTAAACTTTTTAAATTTAAAAACACTTTATTTTTTATTTAAATTTTGAGCCCCCATATATTTTTTAGGTCGTTAGATAAAGAATTAAAAAAAAATTTTTTATTATTACCCTATCGAAATTTAACATTAAAAGTTATTTTGTTGGAAACTATTTTTCATTTTTTTTAGTAATAAGGATAGGGTATAGGTGGTTAAAAAAATTTTTTTTCATTGAGAAACAGAACTTATTTTGACGTAATAAAAATTCAAATAAATTATTATTATTTATTAATTAATAATTAATTTAAGAAAACCTTTAAATGTTAAATAAACGTATTATTTTAATATTTATGAACTTTAACCATCTAGGTAATAATTAAGTTATTTGGAAACTCCATGTCAATAAATTATTTTCTGAGCCACCTACCATTTTTTTTTCCACTGATATTACTATCGAAATAAATTCCCAAAAAGAGTTTTCAACGGAAAAAACTTTATGTGTTAGGAATTTCCGATAGGGTTAAATTAGAAAAATGTTTGTTTTTTAATTCTCAACGACCTTTAAAAAAATATAGCTCATATTTAAAATAAGAAATTAACCAAACATTGACCAAAGCGACTGATATTAGTTACCAAAAGTCTTTTTTTAGTTTTATTAATCAAACCCATTGAATTTTATTTTTTTTTTAATTTTAATTGTGCAAAAAAGTTTTTTTATATTTTATTTTTTTTTCTGAAATTAATAAACAATGTTGACAAAATTTTAGAGAAATATAAATGACCACCAAAAAGGTACTTAATATACAAAAATACAGAGATCCCCTTTAAAAAATGCACCATAGTGACTCAAATTTTTTGGACAATCTGATAACCCAAATATTTTCCTTTAAATGACTGTGTGTTGAAGAGTTCAAAAAAATAAAATTTTTTTTCAGTAAATAATAAATGAGGTGAGTCAGAGGACTTTTTATATATATATATATATATATATATATATATATATATATATATATATATATATATATATATATATATATATATATATATATATATATATATATATATATATATATATATTTTAAATTAAAATTGAAGGTTAGATAATAATTTTTTTTTCAAACATAAATAAATTCGAAAATGTTTTTCAATTCGGGAAATTGTTATTTAGGTGACTTTTTTACGAATAAAAATTTCATCATCAATTTTGTCTCGTTATAAAATACAGTTTCTTCTTATGATTTTAAAAATTTTTGAATCTAAAACATAAAATATAAATATGTTGGTCTGTGAAAATTATGAAAAATCCACTTATTCGGGTGAATTTTTTTAAATGTAGGTATATTAGTATACTTTAAAATCTGTACGCATAAATGCATAGTACAATTTTTTTAATTTTAAAAATTTTTTTGTGTGTAAAAAGAAATGCACTTTTTATGTTCTAATTTTTTTCTTTAGAATAGTTGAAGATAGATTTTGATACTGATATTTAAACAGATGAATAATCAAAGAATAGAATGTACATAGTCAGGGCCCGATGGGGCGTAAAATTTTTAAAGGGCATTTGGAGGAGGGGGTTTACCGTTTTTTCACCCCTCCCCCATAATACACACATATAAATTAAATTCACTTTTTTTTGATGAAGTATAGTTATATTTGAGAACACCAGGGAACATTTTTTAAAAAAGATACATATGTAATAATAAATTTAAAGTAGCAATAATTTTTTAATAGTTTGAATTTAGAACGCAGTCGATTTTCCTTTAAAATTTGGGATATTATGAAGGTTTTTTTTCAACCTCCATGCGCATAAAGCTGGGGAAAAAAAGTTCTTGATGTAAAGTAGTTCGTAGACGATTTTTGAGGGATTTGTTTTGAAAAAGGTTCAGGCCACTTAGTGATGTACTCGTTGCAGGATATTTATATGCCAAAACCGATAATCGAATAGACACTACATATGCTGTACCGTTCTAAACTGAAAGGCAAAAAATTGCAACTCAACTGCAAAAAAAATTGTACATTTTAAAACAAATTTTTTTCTCTTGTTTTCGTTGATTTCCCCCCTCGCTTTCAGAATTGCCCCCAAAATTCTTCTCATCATTGTCTTCAGCTTTAATTAACTCAAGCCATTCTTCAAATTTGGCCAGTTCTCAGCAAAGTGGATCAATTCTTTTCAAACGTTTTGCGGTAGCTTTCGTTTAATTTATCAACAATTTGCTGAGCTGATCAAAAGCATTCATTGGATTTTTCCCCTTCGTTTACTTCGTCGAAATTTGTAGGATCTAGGTATGCCAAAATTTGATAGTTGGATTCTAAGTATTAACTCTGTAGTTATCAAGTACGCTTAGCTCTTCCTTTCAGAATCTGAACGTGATTTGTCCGACTTTTTTTTCTTTTCTTATGGCATTTGACCGGTAACTCCTCTTTCACATTGGCGTTGAGTTCATTTTTGTCACGAAATTATCTGCTGCAGATTTTACTTGCTTAAAATCGCGTAAAAGATATTACTTAATTTTTAAAATGCTTTACTAAATCATTACATTTTTAAAAATCAATTCCTGAATTTTGCAAGTATTTAGATAAAGGAGTCGAAATTTTAAAAATTTGTAACTAAATCTGGCTGGTTATAACAATTTCAAATTTCAGTAAATTTTCCTTAAAATTTCTGGCTTTAAAACGAACATCTGCAGAAAATTGTCCATCGGTTTCCAGTTTTAGAAGTTCTTTGATAAGCGAGATATACAAAGCATTTTTGCTGTCGTTGAATTCGCCAAAAATGTTTTCAACTGAACTCTTTGCTATACTATCTCGTTTCATTAATTCATGACGTTATTTTTTTGCTGAATTTTCACCAGACATTCATTCTCCGGTATGATTCTCTAAAAAAGACTGCAACGTTTAGAAGACCAAATAAGGAAGTAGCAGGTGTCGACTTTTTAGTTTTGTCTATAATAAATAAATTTAATACATGCGCATAGCACCAAACATGTAGTATGTCTGCACCAGTTTGCTGATTTAGGCATGCTTTAAAACCATTATATGCACCTTGCATATTTGCTGTGCACACCCATTGGCGCGCTCCAGTGAAAAAAAATAAATTTTCAGTGTACGTTTGGTCACATAATCGGCGCCAAGCGGCTAAATAGGGCTTATCTGCACGTTTTCGACGTCACTGCAAGCGTTTTTCATATGCCTATTTATTTTTATTTTATATAAAAGAGTTATTTTTCCTCTCAACGTACCGGGGCTGCAGTATTGAATCTCGGCGGGCCGGGACCCCGGGGTTTTGGCCCCTCCGCCACTGTACATAGTAGACAGGTAAGAAAAGACCAGATAAGAAAATAGAAAAAAAAATTTTCATAAGTTCGATACAAAAAATGGAAAGTTACCAGTTTTGGAAAGTTTTAAATTGCCGACAATCCCATGGAACTATTTTTGAAAACGGACATTATTTCTGTCGTTATATGGAAACGAATAAAACAACTTGATTAAGATTACGATATGTGGGCCCTTTTCTAAAGTCGTTGCAAGTTATAATAAACACAAAAGCTGTTAAATTTTGGGAAAGTTTTTCCCTAACATCTGATGGTGCGAAGTATCACCTGACAGAATTTTTTTTACAAGTTCAAATTTGGATGTTAAATATTATTAATGCTGAAAATGGGGTTGAGAAAAAAAGACAATTCTACAACCTATTAAATGACTCAACAACCGGCTCCAGAGAATAATGAAAATGATTTTTGTTTATGACAACTTAGATGCATGGAGAGAAACATGCACTTGCAAAAAAGTGGATGGGTGTTCTCAGTCTGTAAAACTTGTGATCCTGATACATGCAAAAATTTTCCACAACTTACAACAGAGACAAGTTCTGACGAGTCGGATGCTAAAAACAGTGATAATGATAACGACAATGTAGATGAATTTGTAATTTTGTAACATGTAATTTCTACTGATTTTATTAAAAAAAATAAATTATGATTTTCAGTTCGTATTTATTATTATATAATTCAAGAAAAATAAAAAACTAAAAAATTTTATTTTTTTGAAAAAATTTTGAAAATATATTTGAAAATTTTGGATTTTTTCAATTTTTTACTTACGAATTCTTAAATAAGGCATTCCTACATTAATAATGTAATAGGTAATCAAGTGGAATGCTATGATTTTAAATTTAAAGCGTGAATTTTATCGCTTGTTTGTTAGCGCAAAATGGCTTCATTGCTTATCGAATTTTCTGCGGACAAACTATGGCTCTGAGAAAAAAACGCAGAATATATTTTTCATAGAAAAAAACTACCCTTTAAGATGGTATTTTTATTTTTTTCTATTTTCATCGCAGCCCGAAATATTTAAGAATTTTGAAAAAAATATATTTTTTGAATTTTTTTTCGACTTTAGAAAATCGATTGACCTATGAACTTTTTTATATCAATCGGTATACTTAAACTAGTTATAAAAAAAAATCAGCCAGTTCGCCAAATACTTGTGCTCATAGTGTAAAATTTACTCCAGCAACTGTTTTAGACAGTCCACGAAGGCTTGTATGAAGCCTAAATATCAGGTATAGTGACTGCCGCGTTTTTGGATTTTAAACCAATTTTTTCCCAGTTCCATCAATGTTGTTCAGGTAGCGAAACATGTAGATATTTTACGGAACCATTTAGACAACGCGATAGTGCTTCCACGGACGTTATTCAAGTAACCACTACCTCTGAAAGCATGGCAAAATAAAAAAAAATCCTCATTTTTTTCTGTCAATTTTAAAGAAGCACCCTTTTCTTGTCATAGTCTGGGAAACGACGCTGAAAAAATTGCAAAACCTGGTAATTTTTCCAAAATGCATAGATTTGCATAAAAATTTAAGGTTAGGTAAGCTTAACTTCTCCCTCCTCTTCAAAATTTATATTATGCTGATGGGCGCTCTCTGTTTTTTAGGGGTGAAAACTATTATTGCTAAAATCTATAAAACTATACATTAAAGCTTAAGTTGGGTAAAATTTGACTCAAATAAGTAAAAAAAGTAGTACTTTGTTTCTTTGCGACATTATTTAAAATATTTTAGCCCTTAAAATCAACCCCTATTATGATTAAAAAAAATATATATTAACCCTAAACAATTAATATCATATCACAGTGTTTTGCATGAAAATTTGGGATTGAGCTTAAGTTACCCTCCTTTATAAAATCTCCATTATGCTAAAGGTCGATTTTTATTTTTTAGGGGTGAAAACTACCATTTATTGCAAAAACTTTCAAAACTTTCCTATTAAATTTTAAGTAATATAAAATTAGGCTCATATGAATTAAAAAAGAAGTATTTAATTCTTTTAAACATTATTTATTATATTTTAACCCTTGTAAATCAACCCTTATTATGATCTAATAAAAAAAATTATTTATACAACATATTGCCACAGAGTTGTAATTAAAAAATGTGACTGCTCAAAAGTATTACTAATTTAATTTTGTTTTAATTCTTTAAAATCCACCCATACAATATTACAATGCAAAAAAAAGTACAAAACAGCGGATTTTTTAAAAATGCATCGAGTCGCTTTTAGATTGCTTCAAAAAATTGGTTTTTTAAGCATAACTTCTTCAGCTCTTTAAAAAACCATTTTGTTGGTTAATAATAATAATAATAAATTTGAGCCGTTTATTTAAACTTACCTTTCATAAAATGAAAAAAAAAAATGGTTTTTGTGCAAGCTGAAATCCTTACTGAAATTCTAAAGTGGTATTTTTTTCCTTAAAGTAAAATTAGTTAGTTATTTCTAAACTAATTACCAACTTATATTAAACGAACCCAATAGCTCGAAAAAAAAACACGACCAACACCGATCAGGAATTGATCCTGAAGTAAAACGATTTTTATTTTTTTAAACGAAAACCATGCGTTGGACAAGAAAAACTAGAAAATCAAATTTGCTCAAAAATGAATAAGGATTTTAAATGTAATTTTTATTTTAAGAGGAAGCAGTGGCGTAGTATTTTTTCTCCAAAAATATTCAGTAAAAACCCGTACGGACGCCACTGGTAGGGAAAATAAAAATTTTTGTACATCAGAAAATGCATAGAAACCATGTACCAAATTTCATAAAGATGTCTACAATATTATTTTAGTTATTATTAAAAAACTTATTTAAAAAAAACTTTATCACCACGTATCTTAAAAGTTAAGGCTTTTAAGACATACGTTCATAGATAGATTTTTTTTTTGAGTCCAAGAATCACCCCCTTAAAATTAACATGTCTTTAAGGAACACCCCGTATTTAGAATACTGCGAAACATTTATAGTCCAGTAAATGAAGGAACAAAGCTGTAAATAAATCTGTACAGTTTTCCCCTGAGGCGCAATTCTTAGGTCTTCGGAGATGCTTTCGAGCAAAAAAAAGTTTATCAATATTAGCAAGTGCAAAAGGGCTGAAAATGGCCCCTTAAGTCCCAAAAATTGGGTTTCCCGCTAATATCTGCCAAAATATGCGAATTGGAGTAATTTTGTTTAGACAAAAAATAAAATTGTCTTGTAATTTACAAAAATGGTCCCTATAATTTTTTTTTCAAAAAATTGATAGTTTTCGAGATAACGGGATTCAAATGTCCCCTCATTTCAGCTACCGCTCTACATGGATTCACTTGTAAGCGGGCGGACGAATTGTTTCATTACTCGGACAATAATGTACATTTTTTAATCAAAGTTCATCGGAATGGAAAAACCCGTACCTATCATTGCATATTACTTGGGTCTATTCTGATTTTTCTAGAATATTAAAAAAGCGGTCAATTTTTTTCTCAATATTTTGAGAGTATCTCATTTATAAAAAATGATTTGTTATTAACATTTCTTTTTATAATAAGACCTCAGCAAGACTTTAATGATCCCAGAAAATTTTCTTCACCATCTTTCTTGCGTTTTGATAAAAAATTGTTTTGCCCATTTGCATTTTTTAGCCGTTTCCGAAGTTCTAGAAAATCTGTAGAATATACGGACAGAAATACTCTATCTATTGAAATGCTTTTCAATGCACATCGTTTGAAAGCTTAGAGTGTCTAGTCTAAATATTTTTCTTTTTAATTAATCCAATATTTTTCAAAAATCAGGAAATTCTCACACCAGTGACTGCGGACGACAACTAACCACATCTATCCAGTGTGGAATGTTATGGATATTTGACGGCCGTTTTGCGAAAATATTGGTGTTGCGAAAAATGGGAAGAACCTTTTTTGTAGATTTCAAGGTGACTTTATTTTTTGTCTAAACAAAAATTTTTTATTCGCTTATTTTGGCAGATATTGGGGGAAAACTCTTTTTGGGACTTTTGGGCTCCAAAGTCCCAAAAAGAGTTTTTTAGCGGGTTCCCACGTCGGAATCGTAATAAACTTTTTCTTGCTCGAAAGTATTCGCAAAGACATAAGAATTGCGCCACAAATAAAAACTGTACAGACTTATTTACAGCTTTGGGTACTTTCAGGTTTTCAGTTACTAGACTATGAGGGAGACGCGTTTGTTTTAATGTAACCTAGGTACAGTAATAATCGAAAGTAACGAAAATAAAGTTACTTTGTTAGTTAGTCGGTAACTTGAGACCTTTTAACAGAACTGTTGGTAGCTCTTATATTGTTTATCCATTTTTTAGAGTCAAAAAAGAGCAAGAAAACCAAATCTTGATATTGATACTTTTATAGGTGCGGCCGTTGAAACATTTTGAGATATATTGCTTTGTATTTAATTACAGCCAAAGAAATAATTTTAAACTATTGTTTTTACGTCATTCCAATTTGCTATTTCTGCCACACAATATTGCAGCGTGGGATTTGTGAACATTTCATATTTATTAAATTAGAAATGTAAAGCAGTGACGGGTACAGAACAGTTACTTTCTATTCTTTTAAAAGGTTTTTTTAACTACCCTTCGGCAAATTTCGACTTCAAATATTATGCGTAATGGGTCAATAAAATATTTTACGTACTAGTTTTAGAGTAAAATTTATTTAGAGTTGGAAATACGATTCCTTTTAAATGAAAAAAAATGTCATAAAATAAGTTACAACTTTCAAACAATAAAATTAGTTCGAAAAGCTTTGCCGATAAATTTACTGCCGACTTAAAATTTACCTATTTAGATAGTAGTAGATTTAGGTTTAAGGTTTAAAAAAAAAGGTAGCCTGGGTACCAGGCCACGAGGGCCACCCAGGTAACGAAGAGGCCGACGACCTAGCCAGAAGAGGATCAGCCATAGAAATGACGGAGCTATTCTGTGGAATCTCGGCAGGCCTCTTTAAAGCATCTGTTAAGAGTTAAGATTAAGAGAGAGTTTCAAAGCTGGTGGGTACAAACACCAAGACAATGCAGGCAAAGCAGTTCATTAAGACCTGCTTGGCCAAATTTACATCGGACCTATTAAAAAAACTCAACAAGCACCTGGAAAAAATAGGCCTGGTGGAGGATAGCCTGTGTAGGTTCTGCCAGGAGGCTGAAGAAACTACCGTACATGTGTGGTGTCATTGCGAAGCACTATGTAGGCTTAGGTTTACTAGGCTTGGTGGGGAAAAGCCAACCAGATAGTGCCAGTGTCAAGACTTTGGTGTCTAGTCAAAAAGACAGGCCTGGACAAGGTACTCTAAAGAAAGATAGGAGAAACCACAATAAATCTGGTAAAGTTGCAGTGGTAGAGGTCATTTTTGCCATCTTCGCTTAAATAATCTAATCTAATCTAATAATCCAAGGTTTAAAAAAATGAGTGGGCTCTACACCCTCCACCGCGACTGCTCCGTCTATTGTGGCTCACACCTTTTTATATTTCTCCCAATAAGATCAAACTTTTAATGAATTCGATGATCAAATTGGGAGAGAGTTCTTTCACTTCCCCGGTAACAATGCGTCATTGCCTAGGATTGGGAATATTAGTCATGCCGCTCTGGTGTCCCTGTCTCCTGGAAAGATTGACGAGCAGGTGATTAAATCCGTCATGCCCTCCTCCCCCGGAATAGTTACGTAGGTAGCTACCAGGTCCTTGTTACATAAACCGGATGTTCCACTGAGGCCGTATATCCGGCCTGTGGTAGACGTCCAGGGCTCCTGGATGAGTGCTTTTCCCAAGCACTTGTTTGTTGGGGATGGATTTACGCCTTCCCTTGAAACCGGTGCTGGTGACTTTAGGAACACCCTTCGAAACAGATTTACCCGCCTCAGTCAGTGCACCTTTGTCTACTTGTGACTTTAGGGGCACCTTTCGAAACAGATTTACCCGTTTCGGCCAGCGCACCTTTGTCACTTTTCCCTATGAAAACTGTTCTATCCGCTTTCTGTTTGAAGCCAGGGTACCTACCCTTTTCCCTATTAAAGCGGGTCTGTCCGCCTTCTGTTTGGAATTAGGGATCCTGTCCCAAGCACCTGTTTGTTGGAAATGGATTTGTCCTTTCCTGTGAAACCGGCGCCTTTCGAAACGGATTTACCCATTTCTGCTGGTGAACTTAGGGCACCTCTCGAAACGGATTTATCCGTTTCGGTCAGCGCCCATTTGTCTCTTTTTTCTATTTTCTGTTGTCCGCTTTCTGTTTGAAGCTATGGAAGTAATAGTCCACCACGGCAGAGCCCTGCATTATCGCACTAAGGCTAGATAATCCGAGAGGTTGCCCTTTATCTCAGAGGCACCGTTGGAGACACCTGTTTAAAGCACAGGATGCCATTCACGCATCAGCACGGTATGCTATCACCTTGAGTAAAGCCTTGTGTTCGTCTTAGCTTCGGATCCCGTCCCATACAATTCCGAATGGGGGCCGACAACCGGCAACTCCAGCGCATGTTACAAAAAGATCCCACTGGGGCCCAACCACGACATTGACGTGAAACACAGCGGTGGGCGATAGTAGTAGTACAATGAGCCATTTTTAATTTGAAAAAACACTGATGTGTTGATGTAGGCTGAGCGTAGGGCGATAGATTTTTTAATGTGACTGGCTTATTGAGTCAAAAAATATTCTTTCATTTATTCCAATACAGATAAATGTACAAAAACGTGTAATATCATAGAAATTTTGTTCACTTTTGTAAAATAATTTTACAATGCGGAGCAGGTTTTCTAATAAACAATTTAATTTTTTTAAGTTAATTTGTTACTAATTCGTGAAAAATATTATTAATTTTAAAAATTGATTTTTTCGTGTCTGAATGATTACCACCAAAGGATAAACAGGTATCCGTATCAATCTGTCAAGTATTATTTGCACGGTTGACAAACATTTTCTCGATTTAAAATTTTTTGCTTAAAAATATCTTTTAAAATATTTTTCGAGTCGTTTTACGCTTACGGTTCAGTTGGTTTTAATTTGTACATGTTGTTTTATTATTTAGTTAAAATTTAAAATTACTTTTATTATGAGTTCCTAATAAACAGTTTATGTATACGAAATAAAAATATTAAACCGACACCGCAGCGCAAGAGATACAATACAATCGGAGCAGGAAAACCTAACAATCTATACATTTTTCGACCTGTTCCGAAAAAACAGGTCCTGTTCCAAAACAACATCGCTTATTTCTATAACAAACTAGCAAGCAAGTACAGAGTGGGCCAAATTGGACACTTTTAAAGGAAAACCCTTCTTTTTAAAGAAGATAGACAAAAACTAATGTCGGTGTCTGGAGCTTAATTTTCTTTAATAAAATAATGGTAAAAACCGCACATAGATATATCTGATACCGTTTCTGAATTACAGGGTGTTTTAAAAAATATGCATTTTAAAAAAATTGCTGTAACTCTTTTGCTATGAAAAATGGTAAGTTTCTGTAAAAAACATTTCCAAAGCAACTTTTTACGTAGAATTTTATAGTTTAAGTATATTTTTTAGAATTAATAGTTTAATAGTTATTAACAAGCACTTTAATTTTTTATATGGAACACCCTGTATATTTTTAAATAATTGAAAATAAATTAAAACATATTTTGCTCAAGTTCTCTTCAAAATAAAGTGTTTTTAAAGGTTCGCCCACTTTAAACAAGTAGGCTTTGGACAGCGGCCATGATACAGAAAACAAATGCTCACTGGTGATTGTCAAATTGTGGTTTTGGCTGTAGAGACGCCGAGATTTAGATTAATCTTTTAAATAAATTTAAAATAATATTTAAAAATTATGAAAAATAGGATATGACAGTTTGTTTTGTATAAGCCGGGGAGAATGCAGAAGCAGCAAGCAATTTATACCACAAGCAATATCCAGAAAGAAAACAACCTTTTAAAGATATTTTTAGAGGATTGCGAAAAACCTAGTAAGTAGTGGCCAGTTAAAGAAAAAAGGTCAGAACAGTATACAACAAACAGGGATATAGAGTTAGAAGAAATATTAGTTTTAGGAGCCGTGCAAAATAATCCTAAAAAACAACACAAAATTTAAAAACATTAACAGGACTGGTAGGAATTGATGTTTGATGAACTTTACTCATCTTAGACCTGGAGATCTTAAACGCCGCATAGATTTTTGTCGGTGGTTTCTGAAAAAATGTAACCATGTGCTTAATTTCCCATTGAATTGTATATGGACTGACGAAGCTTATATAAGCAGTGCCCGTATTTTTAATCGCTATAACTTGTATACTTGGGAACAACTAAACCTTAAAAAGTAGTGTAGCTAAAAAATCCAAAAGATTTGGGTTTAGTGTCTGGACAGGTATTTTTAGGGGTAGGATTATTGGCTCATCAATTTACCTTTCAACAATATTTGAAAATTTTAAGGCAACAAATAGAACCTCTTATTGATGATCTGCCTCCAAAGGAACTATAAAACATATTTTTCCAGCAAGATAGGGCACCGCCTCACAACGCTGAAATTATTAGTTATTTTTTAGCACACAACTTTGACAATAATTGGATAGCTAACCAAGGTCCCACCGGTTGTGTGTCTTTTGGGAAAGACTGAAGAACCTTATTTTTAAATTACCCATACATTCTAGACAAGAATTAGAAGTCGCCGTTGTGCAAGGCTTTGCATCTCTTACCCCTCTTGGCTTAATAAATTCTGCGAGAAATGTTGGGAAACGGTTTCGTCTGCATAAGAGATCGGTCGACATTTCGAACACCTCCTGTAGCAAAATCTCTTGCCCTGGGTTACTACTTTTTATTGTTCTTTTATACTGTATTTCACTGGTAAGTCTTTTGCTAAATATAGTCTAAATTGTTATAAAATTCTACATAATTCATTTTAAATATTAGTTTTGTTTTAATTACCGCTAACAGTTATAGTTTGTCTCAAAGTATACCGTGTTAGCTTTTGCCTTCATTTATGGATTATACTTGCCGACAACAATAAAACTGCTGAGCAGTAGGTATTAAAGCACAGAACATTAGGGATGAAATCTAATAATATAAAGATTGTGCGGTTTTTCTCATTACGTTATTGACGAAAATTGAGCTCCAGACACCGACATTAGTTTTCGTCTATCTTCTTTAAAAAGGGGGATTTCCCTTTAAAGATGTCCAATTTGTTCTTAAAGTTTTAATAGGTATATCTAATAATTGTACGCCTATGTTGCTGACTTATTTTACTTCCAACGCATTGCAACGGAACTTCTGATGATTTACTTCACACGTACCCGGAGGACTTTGGTAAAATGCCCTTTTCTATCACTCCGATCACGTTAAGCGAGATAAGACAAGACATATGCTTATCTATCCCACTCGATAATAAGGAAATACAAGGGATGGGCTGACGTATTTATCTTGGCTAATTGGAAGAAATGTCTTAGAAGATTCGCAATATCTTAAATCTGTAGGAAGAAAATATTATGGTCCCGTATTATTTTCTTCCTACATAGATTTGCGCTTCCTTGAAGGTTTCTATTGTTTATAAGGTTTTATTGAAAAGTGCACCCACTATCTTTCCTTGTGTGAATGTGGAAAATTAATGATAATTAAAACCGTTATTCTAATATTCATAATATTTATTGGCTATTTACTTCTTGTAGCAATAATAGGTATGATTAGGCTTGAGGTTATTTATTTATCTATATATTGTTATATTGTGCGCGAAAAGTGGTTATGACTTTGTTGGTTGTATATTTATTAAATTGTTTGTGATAAAATAGTGCCTTAATTAGTAGTAGTAGTAGTATTAGTAGAACGAAATATTAGGATGCGAGATTAGGGACATTTTTTTCTTGGAACAGTCCACAAAGGCTTAACGCCTAAATACTAACGTACCGTGCGTGTTTTTTTTTTGCACATTCAAGGCTAAGGCCTAAGTACTAACTTACCGTGAATGTCTGAAGTGTGGTAATAGGGAGTAATTATATATATATTTCACACGAGACTTAAATGTTTGGAGATTTGGGGGAAAAGGAAAATCCACTGCGGGTAGCGGGTTTCATAGTCTGGACACTCTAGGAATGAAGGAACAAACAAAATGGGAAGCATAAACGCGGCATCACGTGTTGGTCTGTTGGGAGCCACCAAAGGAGGAATTATACTGGCCAACTCTTCGGAGCAGAAGCCCTGAAAATACCTATAAAAGAGGGACAAATTCCCCACAGCTCATCGGTAGGCAAGAGAAGAAGCCTTTCTGTAAGTGTGTCATTAATAAGACGAACAGCTCTTCTCTGGATGGAATCAAGAATGCTAAGTATTGTGGGAGCCGCCATTCCCCAGACGTGAGACAGAGTATACAGATTGGGAGAGAATTATTTTCTGGCTATAAAAGAAATCCAAGCTTTTTTGAAGCTGCTCAGGCTATGGATGTAATGTGTTTGTGCCAGTTAAGGTTATTCTCAAAAGTAACACCCACAAGATTAAACGATTTTTTGTTCTGCAGAACTAAGCCGCTTATATGACTGTGTTTTGGAGACATTAAACTGGACAAGATTTTTGGCTCCCCAATTCAAGATAACTTTAAGGTCTTGTGAAAGATATCTGCATTGACCTGTGCTTGTTTTCAAAATCTGAATTACATGGTGGCTTAAGAGATTGGATATTAAAGTGGAGGGTACTATCGTCAGCAAAACTATAAATGTGATTGGTTGGGGAAGAAAGAAGATCGTTGATGTGAATAAGAAACAGAGTTGGTGCCAGTACTGAGCCCTGGGGCACACCAGCATTAATTGGATAGAAGCTGGACAAATGACCATCTACAATAACTAATATACGTCGATTAGAAAGAAAACTGGAGAGCCACGAACAAAGCTTAGGTGAAAGACCGTAGGAAGGAAGATTGTTAAGAAGCCCGTCATGCCATACCTGATCAAAAGCTTTAGATATGTCAAGAGCAAAGATCTGGGATTTACCAGAAACCAAGGACTTGTTCCAATTGTGATCTGTGACGGAATCCATACTGTCTGTCATGTAAAATTTTGTGTTTTTCCAAATACTTAAAGATTTGGAAATCAAAGAATTTTTCCATTACTTTGCAAACAACAGAAAGAAGAGATATAGGTCTATAGTTAAAAGGAAAAGTTTTGTATCTTTCTGCAGCTTTCCAGCTCTCCGGAAAAATGCCCGAGTCGTAAGAGAGTCGAACGAGGCGAATTAAGATGGGTGCAAACTCAGGGACACATTTTTTCAAGACAATTGCTGGTATGCCATCCAGCCCAGACATTTTTTTAGTATTAAGAGAAGAAAGGATACGCTTGATCTGTTTGACTTTAAAAATGATATTGAACATTTTATGGGGAACAGGGGCAACTGTTGGAAGAGGAAGATTAACGGGAGGATTGAGAGTAGAATTTGTAGCAAATTGTTTAGCAAATAGTTAGGCTTTTCCTTTAGAGGTAGAAACAATTTTATATATAAAGATTAGGGGTCTAAAAGAATTTGAGCAAAAGTTTTGACTAATATTTTTGGCAAAGAACCAGAAGGATTTACTGCCATTTGAGCAAGAGAGGACTTTATTTTGTATCCGATTGTTAAAACGGTCTTTGGCTTCTGAAATAGTTTAATTATACTGATTTCTTGCTTGAATACTAGCCTGTAGATTTTTGAAACTAGGGTTTTGAGGAAGCTTTTTGTGGGCTTGGATTTTTAAAAGTCTGGCTTTGTCACAGGATTTAGAAAACCATGGTTTGTTACTTGTAGGTTTGGAGTTCTTTTTGGTATAAGGAATATAGGTCTCAATGCACAGTTGAATTGTTTCGGTAAGTTTTTTGCAAATTTCAAAGGAATTGTGAGTGAAAAAGCAGGTAGGATCCCAAGGGTAGTGTCAATCCTTATGGAAAAAAAGTCAAAGAACTCGGAGTGGGAATTATCAGATGAATTTGGTAGAAGATCTTAAGGTAAGTTTAAGCCAACGAATATCAGGCCTACCCGATTCGAGGTTAGAAACCCTAGCACAAGCCAGGATCGTTACGAACGTAGGCACATACACCGCCATGGGGTCGAAAAGATGAAATTAATTCGTAGCCTGGGAAAAGGAGGTGGTTGGTTGATGTTTTGAAACTTATTTGGGGTTCGGTAAGAAAATAATGGGATCAGTAAGAATGTATATAGCTATCCTTTGGTTGAAATCAAGAACGGTAATGGTTGTGAAAGATGCCACTTTTCAGGCATGTAAACAATAGTCCAGAGGAGTTCTGATTTGCGATACATACAGAGTGTACAAATTAGTAAGGTAAAAATTCTTTCTGGCTCAAAAAAATAATCCGAGCTTTTTGAAAGCCGCTGTAGCTATGAATTTAATAGGTTTGTATTAAATTAAATTATTTTAAAAAGTTATTTTTACAAGGTTAAAATGACTCCGTGCTATGCAGAATTTGGCCGTTTTTAGGTAGAAAATGAGCATTGGTAGACTTTTTTAGCGAACATGATTGTGTTTTTGTAACTTAAAACTAAATATTATTTTTGCCGCCCCACTCTTAATATTAATTTAAGGTCCTGTCGAAGAGATTCCTGCATTAAACTATGCTTATGTTCTTTCTCAGGCTAAGCAATTAACCAGATGGATATGATTAATTGTAAAAGAAAGAAGATCGTTGATGTAAAAAATAAATGGAGTTAGCTCCAGTACTGAGGCCTGGGACACCCCGGCATTGACTTGGAAAAAAGTGAAAGGGTGACGATCCGCAATAATTAATATGCGGTAATTGAAAAGGTAACTGAAGAGCCAGGAACAAAGGTTGGATAGATGACCATTGAAGGAGAAATTTGTTAAGGAGCTTATTATGTCAGATCTGGTTTTGTTCCAGTTGTGTGAAACGAAGGAAAAAATATCTGCAGTGGATCTTTTGTGAGGAAATACGCATTTTGTTTTATGTATTTTATGTTTTTTTAAATACTTAAAAATTTGGAAATTGATGAATTTTTCTGAAGAAAGGCTGCTTTTTGGAAGAATGCTTGTGTCATAAAAAATTCGAAAAAGGTGAGTAAGGATCAGTGCCAGATTAACAACGTAGCCAGAGTAGCAATTCAATCCAAACCCGCCTAAGTGTATTTTTTTAAGTGAAATTGCTTAAGACGTTCTACATTAATTTAACTTGATGTCACAAAAAGGTAAAAAGTTACACTTCTTCCGACTAAGACGATCCATGTCAAACAGTCGGTAACCAATTATTTCGTTGGCAAAAAACACACAGAATTTCAGACTGTAAACGCACACGTTCTACAAAAGTCTTTCGTATAAATGTATAAAACTTGAATCGACCCGATAATCGGCTCTACAAAAAGTTTGAGGTGTGCAAGCACCCTTAGCAAAAACCATTGGTAAAACCAGTGCGCACTGAAAGTATCTCTATCCTTTATTACAGTTATAAGTTAAAAAAAGACACCCCATTCTCTCAGTGCGCACTCGTTTTACCAATGGTGTTCTCTATCAGTGTGTATGCGTAGCAGAATTGAAATGGCTCGATCAAAAGATGAAAATTGTCTACTTATTTGCCAGGCTTACAGTGTAAATTATTTTCATTATATTTTAGTAATCATACACCAGAAATTTATTTTCTAGAATATAAATATATTGTCAGTTGTGAATAAAGAAAACATTTTTTTTTTAATTTAGGAGAGATTTCCTTCAAGAAAATTTTCGATAACCATTTCGTTATTCTGACAAAAGTAAGATTATTACCAAATGCAAAGGGAGCAATGCATAAAATAAGCTTTCCAGTACCAAAGCAGTAAACAAAGGCGTGAAAGTCTCACGTGTGTGATTTTTTACCTAATTAAAGGTATCCCACTACCAATTGCTACAATGGGCAACAACAATGATTAGATGGTGGTATCAAAAGCTACAACATTCATTTTAAATTTTAACATATACTATAAATTATTTATGAACGAAGTTGACAACACCGCTAAATTAACAGGGGATTCCCTGACATTAATAAAATATAACGTTAGCTATTCCTAAAACCATAATATACTTTGTGATAAAAACATACTTGAAAATATGAAATAAGAAAACATTTAGAAGTATTTGGGGGTTATTGTTAATTATGGACTGGACTTAGTGGACGGTTAGCGCTGATATTGATCGAATGTAGCTATATCAATAAAAATGTATGCTATACGCGCATAGCATCTAACAGCTCTGCACTGTAGTGGATCATATATTTTCATTGATATAGCTACGTTCGACCGATGTTAATGTTGATCGTCGGTCCAGTACTAAATTCAACCTTAAATTATTAGTTTTTTATTAAAATTATTCTTAATTTTTAGGGCGATCTCATTCCTGGCTTTTTTTTACTTGTCAACGCCCAAGATGGCCTGTAGTGATCTATTATACTATTAAACGCCAACAAAATTGTGACCTATAGATGACAAATAAACGTATTAAGTATTAAATTGTATATATATATATATATATATATATATATATATATATATATATATATATATATATATATATATATATAAAAGTCCCCCAAATCCCCTTTAGGGTGATTTTGGGGGGGTTGGAGGCGTTTTCGGGCTTTGTGTCCGAAAAGACCTTTGATCAGCGTGTTAAGAACTATCACTATGCAAAGTTTGAAAACAATTGGCCAAAATTCATTTTCCATAAAAAAATTGCGAGATCCTTTAAAATGCGTTTATCTCGAGAACGGCTGCTCCTAGAGACTTAAATAAAGTATACCTTTTTGATGCAAATAGATTTATAGTAACTTATTTTTTAATAAACAGGTCAATATTCTAAGCTTAAAAAAAGTTACGACATCCAAAACACGTGAGGTAGGCCGTAGCTGGCGCCCTCTAGTAGCAACATCAAAAGCGTGGACGAATTTAAATTTATCGCCTCAGAAAACCCCCAGATCCCAAATTTTGTACCGCTAGGTCATTTGGTTAAAAAAATATTAAGAAAATACGAAAGCAAAATTAAAAGTTTAACACCCTGTATCTTTGTTATTATCAACTTTCGGATAGGGCAAGTTTACGTAAATTGCATTATTTTGACCTAAGGCATCTGCTGTTGCTCTGTGTCCCATTACTTTTGGGACACACTATATATATACAGGGTGTTTGATTAAGGCTGGCTACCGGGCTTATATGGGAAACTGTTGACCCCAGGGGTTCAGAAAAAAAAATCCTTATACCAAAAGTGAGCATAAAAACTCCATTAAAAATATTTTTACCTTTCGTAAATCTCCGCAAGGGGGCGTACTTAGTAGTCTAATTTTTAAAATTGACTTAAAATGACAAAATGCATTATTAAGCGGAACATTTCTTTATTTAGTTTTAGTCGATGATTTATTGGTTACAACTTTTTCTAATACCTTTTTTTATTTCCTCTGTAAATAAAGAAGTGGGGGAAGCTTTTGTTACTAATTTCAAAAAATGCTGTATCTTTAGAATGCCTTAACGGATTGACCTCAACTTGAGCTCGTTTAAAAGAGAGTACCCTACAGATTCAGCAAGTGTTTTGGTGATTACAAAAAGTTGACTAATAAACTTTTAAAATTGCAATATGTTGCAACCTAACTTATATTTTAATTTTTCTAGGTTATTTTAAATGGAAAGATATAATTTGCTCTTGTTCATTATAACCACAATTTAGATAGAAAAACACTAGTCAAAACCGCATTTCGATATCTCAAACCGTTAAACAAATATTTAGATTTGTTGTAAAAAAAGAATTAAATTTTTGATTTACCCTCGTATTTTTTAGGTAAAAAGTGCACAAAATGTTGTTTAGGCGAAAAATATGTTATTTTTTTCAATTTAATTAATAAAAGTTACCCCAAATATGCATTTCAAATATAATATCTGATAAACATTATAATCCTTAAGATTCTCCTTTAAAATGATCGAAGTTAGCCATGAATTTCAATATAACAAACAAATGCCTAAATTAATGACAGGTAATATTACAGTGTAATTTTTTCTTTGTTTACGTTTTAATGGTATTCATAAAATTAGCCTAAATTATTGAATCAAGTCTTATTCTAATGCAGAAGCGTATGATATGCTTAAAGTTATTTCGAAAGTTACGAGAACGCTGTTATTAAAACGTAAACAAAGATAAAATTACACTGTGATATTACCTGTCATTAATTTAGGCATTTGTTTGTTATATTGAAATTCAGGCTAACTTCGATCATCTTAAAGGAGAATCTTAAGGATTATAATGTTTATCAGAAATTATATTTGAAATGCATATTTGGGGCAACTTTATTAATTAAACTGGAAAAAATAACAACATTTTTCGCTTGAACATAATTTTATGCACTTTTTAAATAAAAAATACGACGGTAAATCAAAAATTTAATGCTTTTTTTTACAACAATTCTAAATATTTGTTTAACGGTTTGAGATATTAAAATGCGGTTTTGACTAGTGTTTTTCTAACTAAATTATAATTATAATGAACGAGAGAAGAGTATATGTTTCCATTTAAAATAACCTAGAAAAATGAAGATATAAGTTAGGTTGCAACATATCGCCATTTTAAAAGTTTATTAGTCAACTTTTTGTACCCACCAAAACACTTTGCTAAATCTGTAGGGTACTTTTTAAATGAGCTTAAGTTGAAGTCAATCCGTTAAGGGTTTATAAAGATACAGCATTTTTTGAAATTAGTAACAAAAGCTTCTACTCCTTTATTTACAGAGGAAATAAAAAGGTATTAGAAAAAGTTGTACCAATGAATCATTGATAAAACTGAATAAAGAAATGTTCCTTAATAATGCATTTTGTCATTTTAAGTCAATTTTAAAAATTAGACTACAGGTACGCCCCCCTTGCGGAGATTTACGAAAGGTAAAAAAATATTTTTAATGGAGTTTTTATGCTCACTTTTGGTATAAGAATTACCTGTTATATATATACATATATATATATATATATATATATATATAAATATATATATATATATATATATATATATATATATATATATATATATATATATATATATATATATATATATATATATATATATATATATATATATATATATATATATATATATATATAATATATATATTACTTAACAACTTACAGCAGATCTAGGGCCCCTCGAGAAAATTTGCTACGGGCTTCGCGCTGGCTTAATCCGGCATTGGTAACGATGGGTCCAAGCTTCGGGTGCGTCTACATTAGGCCAAAAGAAACAGTTCGCCCTGTGCCAGGCGGCACGTTCTGTTCGGCACATTTAGGTCGGCATTGCGATCATATTACTTTGTAGTGTGGACGTCCCGATCCCGATCAGTGGCAAACCATCCTTTGCGTACTGGCACTATTGTAGTGTAAATAGTTTTTAAACTAGAAGCAAAAGCTTCGAACACAATGCAAAACTTAACACCTAAAGTAAAAAATATACTGTCACCAATTCACAACGAACAGCATGTGCACATTGTGGATTTTGATTTCATTCGGTTCAGCTTTCTTTGAATGAGACCGACCCCATTCTGGTTGAATTTGGCATGATTCGGGCCGGCTTTCGGTCAGCCGACAAGGCCGACCGGTACGTCCACACTAATTTAGTTTTGTTAATCGGCATAAGCCGAATGATGCCGATCGGCATAGTGTGGACGCGCCTTTAGAAGCACACTTTTCTAAGACGATTGCTGGTATGCAACCTAGCCCAGACTATTCATTTTTCTTAGGAGAAGAGAGGAAACGCTTGATTTGCTTTACCCTAAAAATTGTATCAGATATTTTTGAGAAACAGAAGCAGCTATTAGAAGAGGCAAAACAAAAAAATTAGAGGCAGAACAATAGAAAAAGCAGACAAGACAAATTCAAAAAAAACTTTTAGAAACCGTATAAAAGTTTTAATAAATATATATTTTTTTAATTTTTAATACAACCAAGAAATATACATGTTTTAAAGCTATTTAACTTCGTGATCCGCCCAAATTATTGCATTTCATATTAAAATAACCAAATAACCTTCAGAAGTATGATTCTAGGTAATTTCATGCGGCTGTGATTTTCACCTCTCGACGATTGGTCGGGACCGTTGCAGCTTCGGTGATTGAGACATCAAAACAATTGCGGCTTGGCAATGAGAGACGAGCTCATAATGCGAATATAACGATCTGAAGATGATGGGTGGTAGGTCTCACGTCTTCGAGCGCTCTTTTGTTCGTACCTACCACAGCATCGATATATCATGTAAGGTCGTGCCAGTAGCGTAGAAATAAAACTACTATATATATTAGTAATATCTTAATTTAAAACAATTTACTTTATTAAAAATGATTACTTACTTTAATCTATACGTCAATCTACCAAAGCGTAGCTGTAGTTTTTTCCTAAATCGGACTTAAAAGTCGGAATTAAGACCTTTGAACTCTAAATTTGGACTTTAAAATGGAATTTAGACTTTAAAATCTGAACTCGGAAATTAAAGTCTGAATTCAAAGTTTAAAGTCTGAATTGGAAAAAAAATACAGCGTAACCCTTCTACGCATTCATATTAATCAATTATGACACAGAAAATAAAATTTTTTAATGGATGTCTTCTGCTGTTTATTTCTTCTACTAACTTAATATTTCCTTGTAAATATGTTCTATAGTTTTTTGACAAATTCACGTTTTAGTATATTTTTGTCAAAATTAATCGCCTTAAAATTTTCTAAAACATGGGCCACTTCGGTCCTGGTTTCGGGCTATAGCTCAGCCCTATTGATCCCTATGAACTGGCAGATTGCCTGAAACAGAAAAAAGAAAACCCATAAAATCCAGAACATACTTCAATGGCAAGTCGGCCACCGTTGTCAAGCCGAAATTAAAAGAAAAGCAAAATAGAAATTAAAACCAAATTTTTAAGAAAATCATAAATGACATATTAGTTTGTTGGACTAGTATATTTACAGGACAGTATCTAGGTATGGCCGCGCCCTTGGCGGAGCTTAAAATTTGCGCCCCCCTACATACCGGATGATTTAAGGAGTATGGAATACCCCCCAACAAAAACGGGAAGTTCGGAATTTTTTCCCCGGAAATTTTACCAAATTGAAGTGCAAAGTTGTAGGCTTAAATTTTTTTGATCCGAGAATTTCGTTTTTTTAAAATACCAATTTTGTGGTGAAATTTTTGTCAAATTCCATATTTTCTTTACATGGAAATATTAGCCTACTATTTGAAAGAGATATGATTTACATAAAACAACTGTTTGTATCTGACTGAAGTGGGATGTAAATTAACTATACATCCTTCTTGCGGATGATTTAACTTAGAATAAATTTTCTCAACAATAAAATAGTAGTTAGAAAAATACTATGCTTAGCAGGCCTACTAAAACGTAACATTAATACTTTAATAAATTAAATAATATGCAACAAAATATTCGATTATATTTACATAAACTATTTGAAATCTAAAATATATAGTCCAGTAACTAAAGACCTGAAAGTACCCAAAGCTGTAAATAAATCTGCACAGTTTTCATTTGTGGCGCAATTTTTACGAGTAGGTCTTCGTGGATGCTTTCGAGCGAGAAAAAGTTTATCACAATTCCGACGTGGGAACCCGCTGAAAATGGCCCCCCAAAGTCCCAAAAATGAGTTTCCCACGAATATCTGCCTAAATATGCGAATTAGAAATTTTTTGTTTCGACAAAAAATGAAGATCACCTCGAAATCTACAAAAATAGTTCTTACCATTTTTTTCGTAACACCAATATTTTTTGGAAAAACGGCCGTCGAAAAATTCATAACATTCCACACTGAATAGATGTGGTAGTAGTAGTTTCTTGCTAAAAAATGCAGATTAGCAAAACAATTTTTTATCAAAACGCAGGAAAGATGGTGAAGGAAATTTTCTGGGATCATTGAAAACTTGCTAAGGTCTTATTATAAAAAAGAAATGTTAATAACAAACCATTTTTAAAAAAAAATATTAATAAATTAATGAGATACTCTCAAAATATTGTGAAAAAAAACACTTTGACCGCTTTTTTCAATATTCTAAAAAAATCAGAATAGACCCAAACTCATATGCAATGATGGGTACGGGTTTTTCCATTCCGATGAACTTTGAATGATTTAAAGACGACATTATTGCCCGAGTAATGGAACAATTTGTCCGCCCGCTTATAAGTGAATCCATAAAGATAGCGGCATTCTAGCGGTAGAGTATCAGCTAAAATGAGGGGACTTTTGGGTCTCGTTATCTAGAAAACTGTCGATTTTTCGAAAAAAATTATAAGGACCATTTTTGTAGATTACAAGGCAAACTTCATTTTTTGTCTATACAAAAATTCTCCAATTTGCATATTTTGGCAGATAATAGCGGGAAACCGATTTTTCGGGCCTTGAGGGGCCATTTTCAGCCATTTCCCACCTGTTTGTACTACCTATATTAGCGGTAAAATAAATTTAAAAAATAAATTTACTGTCTGTTTTATATATTTAAATAAAACGGATGAAGCAATGATTATCACAAAAACTACCAAAAAAATACATAACTTTGGAACTAGAGCTGCCCCCAATTTATAAAATACCAATTTATCTGCAGCTTAAATATTTAAAAAAATTCAGAGTTACATTCTCGCTATATGTATCTTGTTAAATTAATATTTTATTAATACTTTATACATTTTTTCAGTCATAATATATTAAAAATAGTCAAATTAAGTATCTAAGTTGAAAATTAGTTATAAAATTGTTCTGTTGACAAAAAATTTAAACAAATAAATTTGATTAATTTGGTCAATAAAAATAATAATATTACTACACTGAGAACTGAGCAAAAATATTTTTTTATTGATTTGCGGCCCCAGGTAGCTGCGCCCTTGGCAGGCGCCCTTCGCCACCGCCTAGATACGGCCCTGTATATTTATAATTTTTAAAAAGGCAAAAAAGGTAGTGTGGTGTGTTAATTTATTTTAAGTTTATCTAAAATTACTTCAGCATCAAGCATATCATGTATTATTTAAATTACCAGATATTAATCCTACACATTTATCTTTATTTAATAATATAAATGCGCTTTCCCAAGATTTCGTAAAATAAATTTTATAAACTTAAAACAACGCATTAACACAATAGTATAAAAAAGTAAAATATTATTAAAAGTTAAGAAAAATCTTGATTTTGTACTTAACATTACTTGTTAAATAAAAGTAGACTGTATTAAAAAAGTTAACTAAAAACCAATTTAAAAAAACCCTTGTCATTGGCCTCATTAAAGTATTATTGACTTAATATTTGTAATAAGAAAATGTATTGCAACAAAAATAAGTAAAAGACTGATACTTTAGTATGCTTAAATAGTCCCCCGTTTGCTTTCAAACATGCATATATTTTACCCACAAACACGTTCGTTGTTCCCTCTTTCTTGAGCCGCCATTATCATCCGATTTTTGAATAGATTTAGACTATTAATTACTTTATTGTACTAAACACAAATTCTTTTATAATGCCCAGCCTAAAAATCAGATATTTTAACGTATACCACGAAAGATTCCACAGTTTAAAACTTGATGAACATCCGACACAAAATTTCTTTACCTGGAGTGTTACAATCTAGATATAGCAACCTAACTGATTAAACATTTAGTTTAGTTTTCCATAGCATCCGTAAGCTCTATTAGATTTTGCTGCATTGCACGTAATTAAATACAACATGATGCAAAAATTAAATATGAAAACACACAAAAATGCAGCAATTTGGTAAACAACTGACGGTGATACTGAAGCGTTCAGATTGGTTAACTATATCTCGCTATGTTTCAATGGTTTTTGGGCTGTTAGGCCGGCGTCGAGTGTCTGGTTGACTTCACGTTTCGCCAACACGAGCGGTTGGCATCTTCGGAAGTTGCTTCCTGTTGACACTATGCGAACTACTGGGCTTTGCGCGGTCGTAGCTCGAATTTATACGTTGGGGATGCAGTGGGCAAGGCTTCGGTCAATACCTCCTATACAAGAAAAGGCCTCGGGGCTCCAAATAAATTACGCGTGACGTCATCATATCTAGGCCGGATGATTTTTCCATATAAAATGTATGAACGTCGCTGAGCGTGGTGGCGTACAGCGTTGTGCTTGCTATTAAAATTGTACTAGATCTATTACAATTAGACACTGACTATTACGCTATTACTACAATAGCTAAAACCGAATACTATTACATTTTCATAAAAATCTTGTTTAATCAATGAAACCCAACAGCACTCAAAGCCAATCCTAAAAATTGAAAAAAATGTAATCTAGTACAATCTAGTACATTTTTGGGAGCAATTTTAGTACATTTGCTTTATGTCGAAAGCACAACGCTGGGTACTAACACTAACCTAACTTTAGTTTAACGTGAGTGTAACTTTTGCTTTTATCTTATCTTATTTTTAAGATTAAATCAGTTTTCTGTTTACCTATTTGCGGGTTTAAAAGTTCGAGTATTTTTTGTGAATATGCCGTATAAGTGCTGTGCTGCGGGTTGCCGTGGTAATTACACTAATGGGCCAAAAGTTCATGTTTTCCCAACGACAGCGAGCTAAAAAAAAAATGGTTGCAATCAATTCCGCGAGACGATTTAGTCCCAAATAAAAACACTAAAGTGTGTGAATTACATTTTACTACAGGTAGTATTATTTGGATTATTTCAGAGCAGGATCCAAAAACAGGTAATATTATCACAGTAAATTTAAAGAAGCCTCGATTGAGAAAAATTCTGTTCCTACTATTTTCCCAAATTGCCCTTCCTATTTTCAAATGTTATATCAGTTTATTAAAACTATAATAGAAAATTTAGAAGAAATTGGATACCTAGTATTTTACAATTAGTGACAATAATGCAATAAATAGTAAAGCAATGAGTAAGTTTTCAGACTTAAATGAACTTAACATAGTTTTTCCACATCCTATAGACCCAGAAAGACCACTATTTTACCTTTTTGACACGGTACATTTATTAAAATGTATTTTTAATAACTGGCTTAATTCGAAACCCGATCAAACTCTTTCATATCCTGATTTTGAGACAGGTAAAAAAAATGTGCCGCCTTTTCTACTGTCAAGAAACTGCATGAATTGGAAAGAGACAAATTACTAAAGCATGGCTATTCACTTAGCTTAAAGGCTTTATATCCATCATCTATAGAAAGACAAAATGTCAAATTATCCCTTAAAATATTTAATCCTTTTATTATCGAGGCTCTAAAAGGCCCTTTTAATAATTTATCTTATTCACAAGACACAGCAGACTTTATTAGCATTATATGGACATGGTGGAAAATCGTTAACGTTAAAACTCCCCTTAAGGGAAAACATTTATTAGATAAGTACCAGGAACCTTTCACCAAATCAATACTAGCTGAGCCGAGAGCTGAGCCCAATAAGGATCCTAAATTTTATTTCTTAAATCAAATGCAAAATTGGTTAGATACTTGGAAAACATCTAATTTTCCAAATAACTTAACTCGGCAGACACACACTGCATTAAGTCACACCATCACTGGACTTCTTGAAGTTACTAAATATTGTTTAACAGAATTAGATATGAATTATGTATTACTAGGCAAATTTCAAACAGATCCATTGGAAGGGCGTTTTGGAAAGTACAGGCAATTAGCTGGCGGCCATTACCATATCTCAGTTCGCCAGCTATATGAGTCAGAAAAAAGGCTCAGAATTCAATCTGTACTGTCACTAAAATCTAGACATTATGGAAATATTAATATAAATGAATTCTTTCAATCAGATTATGACACCCTCAGCGAATCCCAAGTAGATACCTCTTTAAGTTATGCTGACCAGATTGATAGTTTGTTATCCAAACTTGTTATTCAAGACTCGGACTCTGAAGCTGTCAGATCTGAAATGCCAGTTATAACTTATTTGGGTGGATACTGCTGCTACATTGTTTTAAAAAAAATTAACTGTGAGTTTTGCAAGGATAATCTAACATTAAATGAACCTTGCATTGTAGAAGATTCTTACAATCTTATACAATCTTTAAGTCGGGGCGTCTTTTTATATCCTCGTGAAAAAGTAGTAAATATGGTGTTGGTATCTTAAATTATATTTAAAAAACTAATTGATGAATTTGAAGACACTTTTTGGATATTTACAAAAAAAGTCGTTTCTCTCTCAATTGCTCTTAAAGTATCTATGTAAACATGAACTTTTAACTCCTTTTGAGAAATGCAAAGAGCATATAAAATTTGATAATACAAAAATTTTTCTCAGTAGCATTTCTAACACATTTCTTAAAAATTATTGCTCTAAAATAATCATAATCAACTGAGTAAACTAGGAAAAGAAAACTACAAACCTTTAGTAAATAGTCTCGTAGCCCTCTTTCTTATTTTAAAAGAGCACCTAGATAAGAAGTATGATTAAACTCCAACTATGACAGTAAACCCCATATGACAGTAAACCCCAATTATGACAGTAAACCCCAATTATGACAGTAAACCTCAATTATGACAGTAAACCCCATTCGTGACACTATACCGATAATGACGCTAAAATCTGCGATATTACGTGTATAGGAATATCGGTTTTTGCTTTGAAATTTCGTTTTCCCGAAAAAAATCGAATGGGGTGTGGCTAAGGGTTCAGTTCACGTTCTGGCAGCCCCGTTTAAACAGGAAACCCTTAATAACATTATAAAAATTTACATAATATAACAAACTTGAACATAATAATTCCTATTCCTGCTAAATATTTTAGGCCTAGATGTGATGACGTCACGCGCAAAGCACCGAGGCCTTTTCTTGTATAGGAGGTATTGCTTCGGTTCCAATCGGTTCCGGTCGGTTTTGTTTGTAAAGGGTGCAATTCTAGTACCCTTAATTATGGGGATCCATGTTTTGTTGATCTTAACTGCTTCCTCTTTCTTATTAAAGTTGTTGTTATGCTTTTCTATCTCTATGGCTCCTCTGTAGAGTCTGGAGTGGTATGCCGATGTGGTCGCAAGTACTTGGGTCTCCTCAAACTTTATTCGATGGTCCGTTGTAAGGGTATGTTCTGCTACGGCGGATTTGTCTGTCTGCCCTAGACGACAGTTGGCTTTATGCTCTTTAATCCTGGTATTGATCGAGCGTTTTGTAGTTCTTATGTACACGCTTCCACATGTGCACGGAATGCGATAAATTCCCGAGGACGAAAGTGGATCTCTTTTGCCTTTGCCCGATCGAAGGCATTCGTTGATTTTCCTCGTTGGTTTGAATATTGTTTTTTACATTTTTTTGTCGTAGCAATCGACCAATCCTGTCCGTAACCCCCGGAATAAAGGGCAGAAATGCTTTTGCCACTGGATGGAGTTGTTCGTTGTCCACGGGTCTGGTATTTGTTGGTTCCATTGATCTTGGCCCTTAAAGCATTATGAATATGTGTAAGTTCTGCGTTTAGCGCCTCGGGTTCGCAAATTCTTCTTGCCCTTTCTGTTAGAGTTTTAATGACTCCATATTTCTGACATGGGTGGTGGTTGAAATTCCTATGTAGATAGCGATCTGTGTGTGTGGGTTTTCTGTATACCGTGTGGCCTAATGATCTTCCTTTACGCGTTAATAATACATCAAGGAACGCTAGCTTGTTGTTGTCCTCGATTTCCCTCGTAAACTGTATATCTTTATGGATTCTGTTAATGTTTGTCAGAAATTCTTGCAGTTTATCTTGTCCATGACTCCATGCCCCTAAAGGATGCAATGGAACAACCGCTCGTGTTTGCGAAACGTCAAGTCAACCAGACAATCGACGCCGGCCTAACAGCCCAAAAAACATTGAAACATTAGACAATAGCCGCGAACGGAACACGGTTGATTTTGCGATATAAAATTTATCACTCTAGCAATACTGCACTATTGTTTGCTTACGACTTTGCAGTCTATTTTTCTAATACTTCTGTTTACATTATATTCGCTAGGTATTTTATTTTTTGGTTAACCTTGAAGCCTATTTTACTTTATATACCCGCGGTCCACAAATCATCTAATAACAATGGAATATGTTTAGAAATAGTATAATAAAGGATAAGGGGTGTCTTTTTTCCTGATTACCATTATAAAGGTATAAGAAGCAAAAATGGTGTGGAAATCCAGCGCCTGGTAAAATAAGTTTTATTTGGATGTTGTTGTTTGTAATTTAATTCTCTTTGTAAAAAAAACTCGAGTTTTACTGTACAAATTAGTTTTTATATATAATGAATATTTTTTCGGTAAATAATTCGTTTTTTATATGGAAATAGGGGACGTGTATTACTACTGACAAATAGAATACCACTGAAATTTTAAGGGCTATTAGTATACGTCCAGTGAGTAGCAGATATGGTATTTTGGGGTTTTAACCTACAATTATTTGAAGAGTCAAATAAAATATATACCTATTTTTTAAGTTTTCACATTGGGCTTGTCGGGGTTTCCACATATTAAAGTATTTTCATCAGACTTTTGATTGTATGTTAAAAATGTTAAGATGCTTTTAAATAAATAAACAAAATTACAATTATAAAAAATATGATAATTAAAAAGTTATTTTTTAACGCGTATTTGTTACCAATACCTGTTATGTCCAATGCTACAACAATACCCTGCCACTGAATGTTTCTTCAGGGCAACATTTGCTGTTCAATCAGAAATCATGGCAATGTATGCTTAATAGTTAGTTCTGTAAATTAGGAATTTTTAGTTTTTCTTTTAATATAATGACATTTTTCTCATCTTTCCAATTTTGTAATTATTTATCAATTATTTATTGTCATATACCTAGTTATAAGTCTAAACATGTATTTATAGATAATTTACCAGATAGCTCATTACTATGACCGATATGAGGTACTTACAATTAGTGTAGATTATTATTAAATCTTATTATTTCGTTTAATTTTTTATACTTTCGTGTTTAATAACCGAGTTTTAAATTCTTGCTTGAACAATTTGTTTCTTTTACAATTTTAATTTTATCACAAATATTTTAAACTTCGACTGCAGAGATGCACTATTAATTTATTATTCTTTTAATACCTGATTGTGAGAGACCTAAAAGTTAATATTATAATTTGTTGTACAAACTGGATAAAACTTATGCTGTTGTTGCGGATTCATGTACTAAAAAGTCCTTGTTGGGTACTCTTCAATATTTTATTTTTTTATACTCTTCAAGATAAGTACTGGTTTCAGGGTAGAGAACTGTATGTGCACAAAAACTATTGACTCCTATGAACTGACAGATCGTCTAAAACAAAATAAAGAAAAACCACAAAATATCCCAAAAAATAAAAAAAACAATTATCTACGTTTCGATGGCAAGTATGCCACAGTTTTTAAGACAAAGATAATTTAAAAAAAAATACAAAAAATAAAGAAATATTTAAAATTAAGGGTTACCCAAAAATTACGTTACACAAATTTCATGATTCTAGGAGGCCTCTCCTTTGTTCTTGTCACAGTTGGTAATATTTGTGAGATCCGCCTCCCTAATGTAACATCACATATTCTGCAATTTTAAATTTGGAAATAAAATTAAAACAGCTCTTTCAATTTTTTTATATACCTGTAGAGGCCACTTTATATGCGATTGTTGTTTATGGTTATATTTAGAAATTATCTAAAAAGATAGTCACGTTTCAAAAAGTTTAAGAAAAAGTTTTTCTAAATGCAAATTTTGCTCCATATTTAAAGATATACAAGATGGTTTTGATTGTTTGCCTATTTTTTGGAAATTGCACCACTGTTGCAAAATAAGACTCAACGTAACCCACATAAATCTTTTTAGTTTTAACAATAATTTATATCAGATAAATTTTTTAAGGTAGCGTTATATTAAATATGTGTTTTTCTACAAAAGCCAAATTGGGCTATCAAAATTTGTTTTAAGCCTGTAGAAAATAATTTCATAAAATATATATTTTTAAAAAAAAACTCGTGTCTAAAAGTAATGCACTTTAGTATTAAAAAATGGTTTAAATAAAAGCGTAAAATTTCCTAATAAAAAAATCATATCTAAAAATTAATGCGTTTCATTTCTATTTATAATATTTTATTGGAAAATTTGACCGTTTATAAAAATTATTTTTCTATTATGAAACTACTTTTGGACACAAACTACCTTTTCAAAAATAAGCACTTTATGAAGTTACGTTATACAGGGTCAAAAACAAGTAATCTTTGCATCACATGTGATATAATTCAAATCACCCGAGTTGGATTTTGCACAAATAGACACATTAGTAGGGCCCTACTTCAAAAAAAATTTGGCTGGAATAAAGTATTGTCAAATCTAAGAAATTTTTATGTAGGTTGTGTTAAATCCTTTTTGGCAACAGTGGGTGCAATTTACAAAAAATCAAAATTACCCTACACCTACATTTAAAATTTTAAATTTGCTTAAAATTACATTTAGATCTTTTTTCAATAACATTTTTCGGGACTTTTAAAAACAACCCCATTTTTTGTTTTTTTTTTGGAAAAAAAATTGAGAGAAAATGCGAATCACCTGACTACCATTTTTTTGTTCATTTGAATTGATGCCCAAATCAAATTTTAAATTAAACTATTAATTAAAAAAAAAATCCCATTTTAAACGGACTTACTGGTCACACTGTACTTCTATTAAAAATCTTTTTTCAGAAAATCAACAATAAATTACACATTTTAAAAATGATAAAAAACAACAAAATAAAAATGATACAAAACTTAATCATCTGCATACCAAGTAGGATCATTTTTCAATATCCTAGCTTGTACGACATCCATTCTGTCATCTGTTGGCATGCCGAGTTGGCTCAAAATATTAGAATATTAGTCACGACGATGCATGCATGATTAAAATTTCGTTTTTTTTTCTCTCCAAGTCAGTAGTTGAATTACTGAAATCAAGATGTGAACCAAAATTGTCATGTTTTAATGCAACACCAGTAAATTTGCGACTAAAGGACGCCATTTATCGCACCACCCTACTTAAGGCGCTTCTTCCTAGATCATTTGTGACAATCGAAATTGCATCCAAGCCAAAATCCTTAAAAATTGTACAGCTAAAACAATAACTTACTCGTATCGTCAATATTCGTCGAGACCACTAAAATAAACACGGGTTTTTATGACGTCACCAAGCCCATGACTTATCCCCCCCTTGTCACACGATGTCATACTTTGTTGACCTTCTCCCTCCCCTTTTACATGCAACGTAATTTATGCATGATCCTCTTATGATTCAATAAAATACAGTCATGTATGAAATAACTTAAAAAATTCTCATGGAATTACGGGTTTCCGACAAACAAGAACAACCAAAATAGCAGCGACCATAAAAAAATCAAAAAGGTCACTTACACTTAGTAGGCCTGCACACCACAAGTATGTTACCTGTTCGTTTAATTAATCGCCGTGTAACAAACAGGCCAGCACAAAAGCCCAACAAAACGGTCGTGTTAAAGAAAATTACGGAACATCATAAATTATGAAAAACAGCCAAATAAAAAAGCGGTCCTAACGACACGACAGTCACCGTGTCGACGATTTTGTGTCTCTTTTTTTTCGAAGCGCTTCTTGTCTCGCCACCACAATAAATAGCGATTTTTAGCCGCGAAATAATCAGAACCAGCGGGCGGGAATCTTAAGAATGAGATGAACAGGCAGAGAATTCAGCCGTTTTGCCCACGCCGCATTTACATAGTAGTTAGTTGGAATTGTCAATTGGATTACTTAACTACCAACATGCCATGAGATATTTCGAATTTTAATTTAAACTATTTGAAAAATAATTATTTATAGGGTAGTTCTTTAAAAGCACAACAATATGTATTATTTTTAAACAACATAAGGATATATAGGTACCCAAAGTTGCTTCTGGTACATTCCAAAAAAAAAACTAGAACTTTTCTACGACTGTGCAAATTTGTCTATTTCCGTCTTACGGTCTTCCACCTAAACTTTGCTCTTGGCTCTCAAGTTTCCTTTCTAATCGACGTATATCAGTCACTGTAGATGGTCATTCTTCCAGCTTCTACCAGGTTAATGCTGGGGTGCCCCAGGGCTCAGTACTGGCACCCACTCTTTTCTTCTACACATTAACGATCTTCTCTTTTTCACAATCAATCTCATTCAAAGTTTGGCTGACGATAGTACCCTCCACTCAACATTCAATTTCTCAAGCCAGTCAATAAGCCTGATTTGGAAACCAAGCGTAGGTCAATGCGGATGTCTCTCTCACAAAACCTTAAACTTTATCTTGAATTGGGGCGCCAAAAATCTTGTTCAGTTTAATGCCTCAAAAACACAGTCATGTTCGCTGTCGCGAAAAAAGTCTGCCAATGCTCAGCCGTTACATATGAGCGGTTAAGCTCTGCAGAACAAAGAGTCGTTTAATCTTGCAGGCGTTACTTTTGACTGAAAACCTTCAATGCCAGAATCAAAACGATTCATGACCCCCAAATCTTTCTTAACCCAAAGACCCTCTAGAAGTTGTTCTCATGTCTGAAATGCTTCTAAAGCATTCCCCCTTCCCGGTCTTATTATGATCCAGTTTCAGAAGCTTCCTCCTTTTAAGAATTGTATTTTCACGGCTTCTGCTCGGAGGAGTTGGCCAGTATTATTTCCCCTCTGGCGATGGCGGTTCCTAACAGAGCAACACGTAGTACAACTTTTATGCATCCTTTTACAGTTCAACTAGAGAGGCTCCGCACTTTGGAACCTGCTACGTGAAAAAGTTTTTTCTTCTCCTCCCAGTTTCCAAATATTTAAGACCCGTGTCAACAACGTGTGTAAAGAAATAAATTGGGACAACATGGGAGTAAACATAAACGGAGAAGATCTAAATCATTTAAAATTTGCAGATGATATTGTTTTAATATCAGACAGCATTGACAAAGCCACGCAAATGTTGGAAAGACTTCAACAAGACCCAATTTATGACCAACCTTGTGGCAAGTGGAAAAATTCCCATGATAGGCGTAAAATTGAACAGGTGACTTCATATAAATATCTCGGTCATGAACTCCGTATAGACCGAGACAATCAAACCAAAGAAGATTAGGCCTGGCATGGGCGGCATTTGGTAACCTTAAAAATGTATTTAAATCGGAAATCCCCATAAGCTTAAAAAGAAAATTATTTGACCAATGCGTTTTGCCAGTGATGACATATGGAGCAGAGACACTCACTTTAACTAAGAAGATGGTAAACAAAATACAAGTAACGCAGCATGCTACGGAGAGGTCAATGTTGAGCGTCAATCTTAGAGATCGAGTCCCAAACAATGAAGTAAGATGAAGGTCGGCTGTTGCGGACGCCATGAGATGAATCACTACATTGAAACGGAACTGGGCTGGACACATCGCAAGGATGACAGATAATCAGTGGATCAGAAGAATCTTTGAATGGAGACCGAGAAATGAGGCCTACCGATGTAGGGGACGTCCGCCAACAAGATGGACCGATGATATAAAACGCATCACACCGAACTGGATGCAGTCCGCAGTACCGCTATGAGTGGAACAGATTACGAGAGGCTTATGTCCAGCAGTGGACGCAATCGGGCTTATGATGATAATGATGATGTGTCAATAAACTTCCTCTTACCACTCTTAAGACACCCACGGTTCGTTAGTACTTAGGCATCAGCCTTCGTGAACTGTCCAAAGATAAAGGAGGTGGGGATGGTGTATGATAAGCTCCGACACCTCAAGCGACTGCTAGCGGAACTTATCTCCTTTATCTGTGGTGGTTCCTGTAGTTTTTTTATTCAAAAATTAGTTATAAACTGAGTAGTGCTTTATGAGCGGAATCATAGGGATGTAACATTTTAAGCAACAAAATAATGATTCAGTAACACTAGAATCTCGAAACTTGGGCATTTGTTGTCTTTATTGGTAAATTTGTACACGACGTTTTGGTTAATATGTATCTCCAGCCGTTTTTAAGTGATAATGAAAAACTAGTCTTAAAGCTAATTTATACACCATTCTCTGTTTACCAAAGCTCGGCAGATTTTTCACGGCATAACAGAGACCACCATATATTTTGAATGTCAATACTAGGCTTGTTAAACATGCTTCGTTCTTTTTTTTAATAATTGCAACTTTTTATTTTTTTCTTCCAGTAGATTTCTTTAGTTTTGCTTATGGGTAATCCCAAAAATAATTAGAAAATTAACAAGGGAAGCAGAAATTTAACACTTACCAGTTCTACATTTTCCTTGGTATTTGGGGGCTATTATTTTTTAGGCCATTACAGTTATAACGTATTATTACTTAAAACATTAATATTTTTGTTGATGTTTACTATATAAGTTTTTTTATTGAATATCTGACATTAAATATCTCACGTTTATGATCATAAAAGAACATATCCAGTAACATAAATGTCTTAGTTATTTCAGGCGCTAATGAACGTAATTAAAATGTTAAGATTCATAATCATAAAACATATTTTCAATTAGGTTTAAGGCACCTATAATTATGTTAAAAAGAATAGACTCATTATATCCAATATTCGTTTCAGAAATGGTTTATTTTAAAAGTCTTTTTAAACGTATTTTTCCTTTATTAAAAAAAACGATTTTCCACACTAACAACTATTAATTTGTTAATGCAAATTTAAAATCTGATGTAGAGGAAATGTTTACCGGAATTATTTTTTAGCAAAATTTAATGCAATTGTTAAGTCACACCATTTAATTTTTTTTCAGCCAAATGAAATTTTATGTACACTTATAACGCACTTTTTTTTTCAAATAAGATATCCTTTTAATCTATTTTATTAATGTTGTTTTATTTTTGTTACTGTGATGAATAACTTTTTTTGGCTTTTTATACTTAAATAAAATTTTTAATATACACCTACCTTAAAAATAATTTGCTTTATTTATTGTGTTTTTTTTTTGACACTACTGCAATTATGTACGCTTTTGATTTCATTATCTGGTCATATATTTTTAAGGTATTAATAGTAAAATGCTATACTGCCATTAAAATAACAAAGAAAAATTAAACATATTTAAATTTATCCCAAATGTTCAAAACGTTGACCATTTGTTATTGACATAAATAAACCCGCTCTATAAATTTCCGGAGCCCATTTTCATTTTGCTTAGCTCTGGTAACTTTATTTCTAAGGTATTCAATATTTTGTGGGCTGTTCTAAAAACGTGCTGTTTAATGTAGCTCCCAAAAAAGTCCTTTTTTCTTACTACTAATTTGTTTTGATAATTGACTTGCTTGTTAAAAAGATCTCTTGATGCGACCTTGATCGAGCCAAGGAAGTTTAAAGGTGTATGGAAGCCCAATACTGTAGAACAAAATTGTCCAGGCGTGCAGGGCAGCGGGAATAGGGGGGTTGGCCCCGCGGAGTTTGCGCAATGAATAGTAGGTCAGAGCCGGACTTCCATAATTCTTTGTTACTACCTATAAAGTTGACATCATCAAATGTCAAATTAAAGCATTCACTGTTTTTCTTTTGCACAAAATTGTTGGTTATTAAACGATACTACCATAGAATATTTAAAATTATTGTATAATATTGGATTTTATATCATCTGATATAATATGGAAAGAAGCCTTCTATTTAAATGGTCGATATTTTTGTGAGTTTTGTATTTTTACCAAAAATATTTGTAAATAAATAAAAACACGATTTTTTTAAAATAAATTTCAAACATTGTATGATAGTTTCATGTACTTATAACCAATTTTGTGTTAAAAGAAGGGTAAGACAGTGTAAATGAGTTTAATCTAATCCTAAGATTCTGGTTGTACATTAAAAAGTGAAAATTTTTATAACTGCTTTTTAGGCATATACTTTTCACTAATAACAAACATTCATGAGACAGAATAACACTGGTTATAAATGTTTAGTAACCTTTGGTACCTAGGTATCCATTGTAACAGTATCCGTTAAATATTATGTGTCTACAGTATGTCGAGCTTAAAAAGTTGATAATGTAAGTTTAAGAAAACAAAAATCTAATTTCCTTTTAAACAAGTACAGAAAAAGCAAAAAGGAACTTTAACATAAAATTGTACTTTCTTTCATTCAATTAGAGGGACCTGTATATATTAAAATTTGCCTGGTCTGCCCAGATATTAATAATTTTGATCCTTTAAAAGAATGTACTAAATTATTAAATAAAATAAAAGTACCTAAATGTAAACCTTATTTCTTTTTAATAATCCACAGAAATACACAAACATTGTGGAAATCATCTAAAAGATAGTTAAGATTGCCTTACTTTTCACACTGCTATTTCCTATGAAATTTTCATTATTTTGTTATTAATAATTGATATATTATTATTTTTTCGGTTACCTAACGTTACATCTCATAAAAAGCACCTAATTTAAATATAAGAAATACTTACCTAAAGTAAAAAATGCCGGGTATGTTACCCTCGGATTTGCAAGACAAAACCATACAACCTCTAATCATTTTGTTACGATATTATAAATAACAAACAATAAACACAAAATTATAGTCACAATTTAATAAACACTAATCACTAAAATAAGAAGGTTTTTATCAATCCAAAAAACTTCTTTAACCACAAAATATAGGTACTCACACAAAGCAAAACAATTGAAACTAATACGGCGCAAAGGGCCCAAACCACAACGAAAATGACGAATGATGCGACGACGACGGTTGACGGTACAGCGCGGATATAGTTTCATACGCGCCGCGCGCGCCCTTGCACCAAAAACCTTAGACAACCTAAGACCAAAAACGGTACTACGGCTCTTATAAAAGTATAATGTGTTGCCTAACTACACACTGATTTATCAGTGTGTAAGTAGGGAACACATTAAATTATTTCGTGGAATTTTGTTATTGCGCAGAATCAGCGGGGCCAACTCTGACAGTTATTTTCATACTGGGCTGGACATTTTTTGATCGAATGGGCCACAGCATTGGGCTTCCATACACCTTTAAAACTTCCTTGGATCAAACTCACTCAGTAGCAAAGGTAGATTTACACATTTGCCGCCACTAGTCTTTTCAAATATTGCCGCCCCTACCCACCACTCCAAGTCGATACAATCATACTAATTAATTTTTTTTATCAATAAAATTTTAACTTTAATATTTGTGCACTATCGTCCTAATTACACCACCTATTTCTTGTAGTTATATAGGGGCTCGATGTGTCAGTTTCTGGATTATTTTTACAACCCAACAATTTAGTTAAGATAGCAGAGGAAACAGTTTTAAGATATATTTCTGAGCTACTAAAAGCTCAATCATGTTTTACTAATAAAGCGGGGTAAGGTTATTCCCTAATCCTACTTACACAATATTGTGCATTAGGTTAACGTAATTAAATATTTTTATTGTGCTTACTTACAGTTTAAAAACAATATTACTCCGGTCAATCTAGACATTCCAAGGTACATAAATTTACATCAAGCTAAAAGTGAGTAAAATTGTTTAAAACATAATTAAAAATAACATTTCGAAATTCCCCATCGTTCCGGTACGTAGAAAAAATTTGACTCGAGGTCAAAGCTCAAAAAAATAGGTTTTTAGCGATTTTTTTCAAAACGTAAGTTTTATCGCAAAATTACTTTTTGACAAAAATTGTAGATTATAAAATTATTAATAATAATAATAATAATAATAACAATCTTTATTCAAAGGAAACAAATAGCTTACAAACAAAAATTTCAAAAAAAAAAATAATATTTATGCAACCTTTAAAAAGGCAAGTTCATCGCATCCCCCTTTTTTATGGGTTTGATCTTCCACTTAACCTGATGATCGAGCAAACTGATAAACCGAAAAAATTATAGTAATTAAAAGAAAAAAAAAATTACATGGGATGCGGAAAAAATCCGAAAAATCAACCAAAAAAAAAAAATTTAAAAATATTATAAATATTAGGATACACCTTAATAAGAGGGAAAAAAAGGGGTTATACAAAAATATCCATAGTTATTCTTGGGAAAAACAATATACATTAAAAATATATATATAATATTAATATTAAAAAAAAACACTCATGTACCTTGGTGGGAATAATAAAAAAAAATGCAAAAAAAAAAATATATATATATATATATATATATATATATATATATATATATATATATATATATATATATATATATATATATATATATATATATATATAAATGTCCCAAAATTAACGCAAGATTTTTTTTGCCGCCATTTGAAAAAGAAGTGTTGGCAACCCTGAAAAAAGAAATTTTTAAAAATAAAGTAGGGGGTTAAAAAATGAATGATAGAACAACGCTCATTATGAAATTTCAAAATGGGTGAATTTTTTCGAAGTTGAAAATTCTCAAAATATGTCGAATAGTGTTTTAACTTCGTCAACTGTGAAGAGATTAATTGAAAAATTCAGGGAGATGATCGTTGGAAACCCCTTTTCTTGTCCAAAAAAAGCCGTTCAAATGGAATATCGAAGCAGTGGGAGTGTTCTGACAATCCAGGAACCCATCCGACGTCAAGAATTGCAAATTTTAAAACTCTCTACAGCGTATACCACCAAAGATCTGTGTCTTCATGCCCAAAAATTCAATTAACAAAAATTGAACCTTGACCATGTACAAGAAGAGGGTTCGTTGAATGGATTATTGAACATCAACAATTGGACCTGATTTTTCGAGCAAAATCACCCCAAGGATGAAGCACTTTTTCATCTTGATGGCTTTGTTAATCCCCAAAAATTGCCGCATTTGGGGTTCGGAACCCACATGTGATTGTCGAAAAACAAATGCACCCACAGCGACTGTATGGTGTGGATTTTGGGCTGGAGGCATAATTGGGCCAATTTTTTTGAAATGATGTTATCCAGTGACTTTACGTGCTCGATATCGCGACATGATTAACAGTTCTTTCCCAAAATTGATGATATTGATGTCCAATATGTGGTTTCCGTAAGCCGGGGGGCCATTTGCCCGTGGTTTATTCCTACATAACCCCCTTTCCTTTGTACTTTTGGTGATAAAAATCTAACTATCAAAAGACTAAAAGGTGTTTTCTATTTAACAAACGCGAATTTTGGGACACCCTATAAAAATTAATTTTATAAATTATAAAATTTAATAAGAAAAATATTATAAAATTATAAATTTTTTTATTATAATTATTTTTTTAATAAATATATTATAAAAAATAAAATTTTTTTAATTTAATTAAATTTTTAATTTTACAGATATACAAAAATTAAATCACATACAACATACATATAAGAATACATAGCAGAGGACCCAAAACTTTAACTAGTAAAAATTTTCATCTTTTTTTCTTAAACGATTTTGGGGAAATATTTTAAAAAATTTACAGGAAAGTTAAAGCCCGCTTTTAGGTAAAACTTCAAAAAAAAGGTTGTTTTTTGTCGATGGGTTATAATGCCTTTTTGTCTTATATTTATGTTGGGCATCCGTTCTAAAAGTAATTTTCTTATAAAGATTAAAAGGCGTTTGTGTTTTTTTTAATCGGTGGTAAAAAATGGCGGCTGGCAGTTTGCGTCTACTGCTCATATGTAACCATTTTAACTCCTTTAATTTGTGGTTTACAGGATTTCTTCTGCGAATACCATTGATTAACTGTATGCAAAAATTTTGAATCTTTTGTATCCGCTGAGAGTCTAGTGCAGTTAAACAAGGACCATAAACAATGTCTCCAGTAATTAAAAGTGGACAAAAATAAGAGACACCAGAGAGAACGCTTTAACTGGTAAAACTGATAATATGTCTGGATCCATACAACATTTTTAATTTAAAAATAGATTTCTAATACATTCAGAAACAATACAGTTTGCTAAATCTTAAGTCTACGTCCATTCAAAGTCCCAGGTGTTTAAAGACACCGGACAAAATTCAAGTGGTATATTATTGACAGAAATTTGAATAATCCGACTTAAAGTTTCTTTGTTTTTTGATCTACAAAAAAGCATAGCTTTACTCTTGGCTGGATTAAGGAACAAAGAGGCGATCTGACAATATTGTGGTGGACAGAATTTAAACGTTGAGATTTATACTACAAGCTCTAACCACTAAAGGATAAACAGAAGAACATTTGAGTGTCGTCTGCGTATATCTGAATGGAGCAGTTAGAAATAAACCTATGAAAAATTCTGTGTATATTGGGACAGACCATCCTTAAATCGAACTCCTGTAGTAATAACGCCACAAGATAATAATTTTATTCGACAATTTTCCATTTAAACAGATATCGTTGTTTTCTTTGATCTTAGGTATTAAAAATTGCTGAATCAGAGAGATCTATAAAGATAAAAAGCATTTATAATATTTTTAAAAGTCACTGTTCCTGAGATATAACGATTCAAAAGTTATAAACGTCATTGTATGCATAAGTACGTCACGTATATACATCTCTGTAACGTAACATGTATAAATTTTTTATCAGTGATTATAAGTTACATATAAAATATTAAATATACATAAGTATCACTATAAGAATATCAGGTAAATGAAACTTAATTTATGCATGTTTTGTTAAAAATACTGAAATAAACAAGTGATTAGCTTGTCTTCACCTCAGTTACTGCTCATCAACATCTATAGGCATACCGTTGTCCACAGAGTGGTCGACACTAGCTAGACCGAAATCTTTCTCAGTGGCGATAACGCCCCCTTGTGGCTTAGTAGGTTTGCAGAGGCGGTAGACGCAGTGTTCTGGTAAGTTGATGTGATTTGGGGGCAGATGAGATTGGCAACTTTCAGTTACTTTAAAATTCACTGAAATTAAAATCCTCTACTACACAACATTCATATATTAGTTCATATTTTAATCCTATTTTTTGTATATAACAGGTAATTCAAAATATATATTAAATGCTGATATTGATGCGTTTACAACGCTATTATAGCGAAGATATTTAGCAATAGGCCTAAAACACCGAAAGATACCTGTGTCTTCAAGTGACGCGAGTGCCCACCTCCGAAGACACATGTTAAAATATGTATATATATTGTTACGGTCAAGCAGAGCACTTGCCGAACGCGATATTTTTTTATGTACCTAATCTAGTAAAATAAAGAAAACATAAAATTAAAATTAGAAAGTTCAATTATAAATTCACGTTTGGCGCGTGTCGTACACGTAATGATTTATTTGTAGAATCCGTATTTTAGTCCATCAACGTTCGTCGGTCCGTAGTTTGCGGAGGTAAATGAAATATACACAGCCGCGGCTCGCGACTCTCTGGCAGACTGACTTGACTAGAGGTGTGTGGTTCGCGAACGATCGTTCAAAAGAACGAATCGAGATGATCCGATTCGAATAAATTACTTCCTGTTTTCAATGGATTTAAATCGTTTTTGAGCCACTTGCTCGATCGCTCTGCGATGAATAACGAACCTAGTTTGGATGATTCAAACGTTATGTAAAGTCACTAAGTCAGATTTGGACCAGAACTCAGATTCGTAATTCGTATTTATTAGGCAAATCGGTCGTTTTTGCTACGACCCGCGTGGCGAGCGGTTTGTTATGCTATGATTTGTCACATTTTCGAGAGGTATATGGCAAACAATTTATGCGTATTATGGCGGTTCAAGAGTCAGTTTTGCTTATATCTATTTGGCAATTAAAGAACTTTTTTTTATTATATTTAACTATTCTTTGAACAAAGACTTAATTGAGGTACATTTGTCACTATAGTTTGAGACATTTATATGGTTTTTAAAAGTTTATCTCAATAATATATATTTTTTTTTGTAAATAGTAATTACACTAAAATAAAATAAATGTAAATAATTTCTTTATTTAAGATAACCACATTTTGTGGATTGCCAAAACCTGACCGAGTCCGACCGGCATCATAATAAACCGAATTGAAAGGTGAACGAATTCTAAGATACTCTTTATAAAGTTGCATCGCGCTCTCTCTGTAAGAAAAGCACGTTTAGAATAAAGGTTTAATTAAACTCCAGGCGAGTCGAGACTGATATGCTATTGAGATTTTACGGTGAAAAATGGGGGCGCTACAGATAGCTGATTTTCAAAGTGGGCGTTAGACGAAATAAGTTTGGGAACCTGGAGCTGGTCCAAAGATTAAGGCTACAAAGCTGTTCGCGATGGGGTACATTAACTAATTCAGACTTTACTCCCACCTGCGCCGGAAAACCGCTAAACACAATTTGCCATCATTGTAAAAGGGGATGCAGTACTAAATGTGGTTGCAAAAGTTGGACTGTTTTGTTCTGGCATGCACGGATTGTCAGGGCCGACATCGTTCCACCAACAGCAGAGCATTCGTTTGATACTCGCGAACAGACTTGTGATAAATCGCTATTGACGCAATTCACTAACACCCAGGATAAAGAAGAAGAAGGAGATCAAAAATCAGAAGAAGAAGAAAATCAAGAAGAAGGATAACAAGGAGTAATTGAAGATTATGAATGGGACGAATAGCTTTTTGTATTGTTTTTTAATTTCCATCGCTTTTATAAATTTCAACCCTTGCAAATATATGTTATTATACAATAGTTACCAATTAAACAGAATCACAAAGACCTGTGGAATAGGCTTACTGAGAAACCACGTTAAAAAACGCGCTTAGTACACTCACCTCAGAGGTGTGGAGTGAAACGTGTGCATGTACAATGACGTTGAAGTGCATAACTTTTGAATCGTGTTATTCTTCAGGAACAGTGGTTTTTAGTTAAAAAATTATTGATATCTTTTCCTTATATAATTTTATGATCTAAAATTTTTTGTCTAAAGGTAAAATTTACGATAAAACTGACCGTTTTGAAGAAAATCGTGAAAAGCCCATTTTTTGACTCAAGTCAATTTTTTTCAACGTACCGGAACTATGGGGAATTTTGAAATGTTATTTTTAATTATGTTTTGAAAAAATTTACTTACTTTCGACCTGATGTAAATTTATGTATGTTCACTTTTATTTTTTGGTCTAATTTGACCGGACTATATACAAGGATGCGCAAAAGTCCGGAATAAAATTAATATCTTTTTAACCAGTAACTTAGGAAAAAAACGCTGAAACACGTCAATTGATTTTAAATTGTACGCATTTTTTGGCAATAAAATGAAATATTTTTAACCCCTTAGCTGCAACCCTTCCCCAACTTTTTTTTCAAATGCAAACCTATGTCGTGTATGGGCTCATTGAAAAGCTCTAATAAATGGAACTGACCATATCCCTTTCTTTTTTTAAACTTATGTGGTTACCAGGAAATGGGAAAACTCTTTTAAAAACAAAAGTTAGAAATACCTACTAGTGCTATCTACGGGTGAATTAACGTTGCAAATAAACAAATAAAGTGGCATTCAGCATTGATGATGTACACTGCTCAACAATTGCTAAGGATCATCAGTACCTAGTTTCTAAAAGTTTACAAATTTTAAGAACAGACCAACCTAGGAGGCAACACAACAAATTTTATTGATTATGTGTAAAACTGATAACGTAATCTAGCATCAACATTCTTTGGAATTTATTTTTTCTTGAAAAAATTACACATAAAATTAGTTATAATCCCAAGCAATTGTTGAGCAGTGTACTTCAAAAAGAGAAAAGGTTGTTAAAAGATAAATTTTTTTTGACTCAGTTTTAAAATTGTGGCATTTCTGGGTAAAATTGAAATCTGTTTAGTTTATTAATTGTGTACCTTCAAAGTGTTCTTTTTTAATTTGCCAAACAAAAATGGTATTGTCAGAGAGGCAGCGTATCGAAGTCTTGATATTGTTGGGATGTGGGATAGAATGCGGAGTCAAAGTGAAGTGTGTACTTTATTTAATGCAAAATATCCGAAAATCACATTTCCCAGGCTACTGTGAGTAAGAACTTACACAAATTTGAAGAACATGGTACAGTGAAGGACTTGCCAGAAGTGGCCGGCCACATGTTTTAGACGAAGATCAAAAATTGGAAATTGCGTATCTCTGCAGGAGATCCACATTTGTCAACGGTTTCATTAGCCAAAACAATCCTGCGTCTAGACGTACGTATTGGGATTTTTGAAAACAGAATAATACCACCTATATAGGTATATCTTGTCCAAGAGCTCTTGAAATGACTATGACAGGCGTTTGCAATTTGTGAGGAAATATTGAGCGATGTGACGAGAATAATGGGTTTCACTGAACATACTTTTTCGGAACGAAGCTACTTTTTATTTAAATGGAGTAGTTAACAGGCACAATTATCAATTCTGAGTCGTGAAACCCACACTGGATATGCGAAGCTCATACGCAGCGTCCTCAGAAAGTAAAATGTATGGGCAGGCATCATCAACAACAGAATATTAGGGCTTATACTTTGAGGGAAACCTCAGTTGATCGCTACTTAGACTTATTTACGCTTTGAATTAGTGCCTGCTTTAGCTGTTATGTTTCCCAATGAAGCAGATCCAGATATCCCCACTGAAACACTTTGGTTCCAACAGGACGGCGCTCCCACATTTTTGGTATTAACGTCAGAGAATATCTCGATGAAATATTTGCAGGACGCTGGATTGGACGACGTGGTACAATTGAATGGCCGCCACGATCCCAGACTAACGCCATTAGATTATTTTTTTGGGATATCTGAAAGACAAGGCTTATCAAAATAGGCCGGCTAATATTGAAGATCTTAAAAACAGAATTAGAGTGAATCACATACACATTCCGGCTGAGGCCATTCGGAATTCCGTAGACGGGTTTTACCATCGCCTAGGAGCCTGCCAAGTAGAGGGTGGAGGGCATTTCAGCATCTGTTACGTAATTCACCCGTAATAGGTAGTAAGTAGGTATTTCTTAACTTTTTTATTTTTAAAAGAGTTTTTTCTCATTTCCTGGTAACCACATAAGTTTAAAAAAGAAAGGGTATGGTCAGATTCCATTTACGAGCTTTAATGTAAAAAGGTTTGGTAAAAGAGTTATGGTTAAAAAGATATTAATTTTATTCCGGACTTTTGCGCATCCCTGTATTGAATTATCTGGTAACAGGTCGGCTGATAATGACGATTAAATTAATTACATTTAGTTTAAAAGCTTTACAACACATTTTTCGAGATTTGCTATTTGCAAACTCATCAATTATATCGTCGTATGAAATCTTGTTTATTAGTTCTGATTCTATGCACAAACAAGCGAAAGCGTTTAACCCTGCTTGCTTAAGGTATTCTTAGATGATTTTTTATCTGTTTTTAAGCAAAGAAAAGCTTTCTCACCGAACAATTTATGGCTGGTGCACATAAAGCTATCGAACTGCTATATCAAGTTTGATAAACCTTTGCAAATTGTGCGCGGGAGCGTAGATAAACTTTTCAATGATCCAGAATTCGGTTTTCCCAAAATACTTTCAGACGAAAGGTGACATTAAAAATAATATTCTAGACTAGGTCAGTCTTTATCTTTAGAATACATTTCCTTTAAGAAAAGGATATTTCCGTAAGAATTGATGAAGATAATTCAATTATTTTGATCAGAAATCAAAATTTTTTATTGAACTTATTTTAGGTCTCCCGTTGTATTTGTAATTAATATACCAGTCCCTTAATGAGAACTATGCAAATTTAAGAAAAAATTATCCTAAGTGGTGAAACATATTACATGTTAAATTATTTGTGTGAACGTAATAATATTAGAGTATATTATAAGTAAGTAAAATAAAACAATTTTTTAAGACATAAAAAAAATTTGCACCCCTAAAATTTGTCGCTCTAGGCTCCAGCCTGCTCAACCTGTTGGTAAAAAAAGCCACTGCTCAGTAGCTCTAAATTTCTCATTGTTTAACCTCTGTAAACACTGTAAACGGAAAAAGTAAACACCATACTACCTACCACTACAGTACAATAAACAACTAGAAAGACTTACATAGTTTTGCTGGAATTAAAAATAAGAGTTCTTGCAGAAAAAGAAGTAACCCGAAAGCCCTAAAAATTTCATAATTACTTAATATGCAATTAAAAAAAAAAGTACAAAGTATTTTAGCTGTGTTTGCTATTATCTTTGTTACTGAATATATTTTTCCAACCCTTTTATTGAATGTTTTACATCTGTAACCATAAAACTTACGTAACTAGAGACATTAACGACTTTGTTAAGATTTATTTGAGACGGTGATATTAAGAAATGTAGACTACTAGTATACAGCTTTGATCGGCGATTAGATAGATCTGAGCTTATATTTCATTCTGTTACATTTAAAAGACTTAAGACACCAAGCTATGAGATAGTTTAACATACGTTTAAGACTAATATATGAGATTTCAGCATTACTTTTTAAACCATTTTTAAATCAACTTCAGTAATTGTCTCCGCTGAGATAAAATGCATATAAACGTCTTAACGACGTTAGTAAGATTTATATCTAGAAGCAATTAAATGTAATTCATAGAAAAGCTGAAACTACATTTATTTTAACCAACTTGGTATATATCTTTTTTTTTGTATGGTTCTCTGACAGAATGGTAATAAGAGTAATAGACGGTTATCTCCTAATAGAGTAAAAGCCATTAATATAATATTTTTAGTATCTTAAAGATAAATTCAACATTCTTTGTTGGTCATAAATCATTAATAAAATACAAGCAAACATTAAGATAAAGAAAGGCAGGGTTGTATCTTCGATATATATGATAGTTATCAAAAAGGACGTCTAAAAAAATACGTTTTGTTTATATAAAATATCATGTTTAAATTCGGCACCTGCCAAACATGATATCTGTCACAAATAGTGTTGCAAAGGGAAATATTTTCGGGGGTAATATCCCTAGTGCATTTAGTTTTTCCGGAAAAATTCGGAAAAACGAGTTTCTAAGTATTGTTTAACAAATAGCATAAGCGAGTGGTTTTAAAAATCCGAGTCAAAGACGAGGATTTTTCCACTTTCGCGAATGCTATTTGTTAAAACAGATTACTTTTGAAACGAGTGTTAATTTTTCCACAGGAAAATAAGATGGACCAGGGATATTTGTAAAGATTTTTCCCTGAGTTAATAAACATTTTATTTTAATACAACCTTTTTTTTATTAAAACAATAAGAACAATAATTAATAAGAACAATATAACTTTCAAGCTAGGAAAGGTAAGTATTTCAAACTCATTTTAAATTACAATTAATATAAAAATTACAATAATTGTAGGTTACAGGAGTATTGTTAGCCATATCGGTTAAATTGTTTTTAATTATGTTTGCAGTAGCACTACTTTCTATGTTGCTGTGAGGAGTGTCAAACGATTGATGGTGTCGGCTCGAAGCAGTGTCTATTTTCTGTCTTTTTAAGGGAGCTTCGAATCTTGTAGATGTAGATGGTACATTATTTTGGACGGTTCTTAAGGCGGTGATGACATTTGAATGATGTTGACTGTCCATTTGTAGATACGGTTGGATAGACGCAGCTTTAGAATGCCCTGTGATTTTGATGAGTTGCTGCTCGCCTACACTGGCTTTTGCCAGATCAGTAACAGCAGTTGATGGCATAGAATGGTTAGATATTTTAACTTCTGTCGTGTTCATACCTGGTTTTTGGGCTGCGTCTTTTGTCAGTTCATTTCTTCCAACCGGAATGTTTTTAAACCATCCAGTGCTACGATTGGATTGCCATGCTGAATTTGGTGTCAAAAACAATCTATTTGTTGTTATTTTAGAGGTTTGTTTGTTTAACACAGGGTTTTTTGAATTAGGAACAAGCCACTTGCTATCGCACAGATTTTTTGCACCACCTTGTGCTGTTTTGCTGAAGACTGTATTATACTCGATCCCTCCTGAAACAAGGGATACATAATTTGACTTACATGTCAAAATATATTTCGTAGTGTGATTTTAAAGTAGATGTATGTAACTTTAAATTTTTTTGGAAAAGCAAAAGGAATTTTAGTGATTATATATCGTTTTTGATATTTTTTTTTTACAAAAATAGTACAGCTAGCAAATTTTGGATGCTAAAAAAAGTATGCGCACATATTTTGTTTTGATATGAGCGTTTTTTCTGCCAAGTTACAATAAACATTTACAGATTTTGTTGAAAAATTAAAAAGCAATATCTAACCTGTTTAGATTCCATAATTATCAATTTTTTCTTTAAAATGTTCTGTTAAGCAACGAGCCGCTTCTTCGCCCCTCCAAGCAAGCTCAACTGCTGCAATAAAGTAAAATTTACGCTGCAACCCGGTTGGGGATGTGTCATCCCTTAAGGACATATTTAAAGAAGCTGAACTTTTCTTCTTCATGTTTCTGGAGACTTCTCCTTTTCTCATTTCGAGCGTCTCTAGCTGGCTTAAAGGTAATGTGGAATGGGTCGAACACGATATTAAATTCTTGAAAATATTTTTCCCGCAGTTTTTTGGCAAAGATATTTCACATTACTTTTACACACAGTTCTTTCTAGTCTTCCCCATTAGCTTTACGCATGTTCCATGCCCAGTCCTTGAGGATTAAATTTAGCTCGCTAGTTCTGTCTGGAGTAATTGGTAATTTTTTCTTGGCAAAATTCCATAAATTGCTTCCAGATCGATGTGTAAGTTTTTCTGAGTATTTATGGAACACTATTTCAACAGCCGCATTAATTTTACTTTCGGAAACATTTCCAAACCGATTCATTTTGAGTTTCAGTTGAAAAATTAATAAATTCGCAAGCGTCGTTTGTGATCTTTGTTGTTGGTTACGGTACATAGCAACACAGCATAGAAACCATCAAGTTTGTTTTTACAAGGCAACTTGTCAAACTTGCATGAAATTTTTTCGATTTTTTTTTCCGGTAAAACTGCTGACAGCTAAGTTGATAGTTTCTTAAGTAATTCATCCACTTAAAATTTATATTTGACATACCAATTCTTGATAGCGATTGGTCAAAATTAGGATAGGAAGGAAATAATCAGTAAAAATATTTTCATGAAAATTTAAATATTAAAAATGTCCAAACGTATCTCGAAAATATTGAAAATTTTGGAAATATTAAAAAGAACGCATTTTCGACTATTAAAAACAAAAGTTTTATATACGTTTCTTTTAATTTTGTACAGATAGAAATCACAATAGAAAAATAATTTTCAAAAGAGTACGTATAGTATTGCAATTACGAATAAGAAAAATCTTGAACTCGAATAATTGCTTGTTGGCTCTTGCTTGCTTAAGAAGTTAAAACGCATTTCTATGAAAATAGCATTGAGGCTAAATACAATTTCGAAGATGTTGATGGAGATATGCTTCTCGATCAAATTGCTTAACTTGTGTATTGTGCTTCTGTGTAATTACTTTTTTAGAAATTTCACTGTTTGCTTTAAATTTTTAATACTCTTTTAGTTTTATTTATAATTATGTATTTGTGTCCTAATTTTTGGATGATCATTTGACTCCTGCACATATAACACCATTTGAAATGTGAAATATCGAAATTTGCCATCGGATAAAAAGAAAAAAGGGACAATGTAACTGGCTTAAAAATCGATAATTTTACGGATCTGTCAATGCTGTTGTCAATCATTACCTCAGTAGCGACTGTATTTTAAAGTGTTGATTAATTTTATTTATTTATTTTTTGTTTTAAGTTTGTTTCATTTGCATTTTTATCTTACCAAATGCTATTCGTGCTTAGATTTTGATCCGGATATTAAAAGGTGATTTAAAAAGAACGCCGGATTTGCAAGGGCCGCCATTTCTGTTTTTATTGTTGGCAGCATTGTTTTTGCGATTTTTGGTATATGTTGTTATTGAAGTTTTGTCTTGTCAAGGAATTTAATAGTGATTGTGTTTTTTATGTTACAGATTTCCATGAAAAGAAACAACAAATTTTGATCATTAAAACACGTTACACAATCGGTGAAAGTTTCGCAACCACCGCCGACTACGTACGATTCTACCAGTACAATGCACCAAACGAATAACGAATCGACTGTTTGTCGGTTGAATATGAAATTTAAAGAAAATGGTTTAGTTGCAAATTTCAAAAGCCCAGGACACCCTCAAAGTGGTCGGAGTAAAGCAGATGTGGCTCTTGTGCTTGATTCAGTGAGTCCTAACAAAAGATCTGCACTTTGACTCCTACAAAGTGAAGTTATCTCAAGAGTTAAAACCAACAGACCACGAAAAACGACGGCAATTTTGTGATTTAATCTTGGAAAACGAACAAGAGAACCAGGGTTTTTTGTGAGCTCGTAAATTTCAGCGACAAAGCGCATTTTCATATAAATAGCTTTGTTTATAAGCAAAATTGCAGGATATGGGGATCTGAGAACCCAAAAGTAATTTAAGAACGAGAAATGCATCCTCAAAGACTTACGGTTTGGTGTGGGATTTGGAGAGGGTCTGATCGGTCATTTTTTTTTAGGAAGAAGGGGAAAATGTGGTTAAATGCTAATGGAGTTCCCCCAAAAACAATGCTTACTGATTTATTATGGCCTCAATTGTATCAAATAAACCTTACGAATTATGGTTCCAACAGGAGGGTGCAACGTGCCACACTTCAGCAGAAACAATTTAACTGCTGCGTGAGAGGTTTCCTGACCGACTCATCTCGTTGCGAGGATACCAAGTCTACCCACCTCGATCTTGTGACTTAATTCCATGTAATTTTTTATGGGGTTACATTAAGTCACAAGTCTACGAGAACAAACCCCGAAATTTGGTGGCACTTAAGCATGAAATTTAACGTGTCCTTGGCCAAATCGATGTGGATGTGTGTGATCCAGTTATGGTGAATTTCATGGAGTAATTGTGTGTAGGGCTAGTAGAAAAGGTCATATGCCCAATATTGTTTTTCACGTTTGAAACCTTGCGATATTCTGAAGCAAATGGTGTTTATTTTGCTTTTTATGAAAATGACTTAATTTTAAACCACTTTCGAATCTAGCGTCCTTTTAAGTCACCCCTTATTTGCCTGGATTGAATAGTTGCTTTCGGAAATTTAAACTCAACCTATTTTTTTAAATCAATAAAATAGCAAGTACTATTTAAAACCAAGCAAAAAATATCCGACTAAATCTGAACAACTATAGTATTTATTATTATTTAGTATTTATTATTTCTTTTAGTAAATATTTACTTAATTGACTTTTGCAGTTTTTATTTTTATATTTCGCACATATCCATATACCGGGTGTTTCTCAAAGGTGGTCCCCCCATATAACTTTAAAAAAATAGTTTTAGTTATCTGACGTATCTTTTGTCTTTTCCAGAAAGGTAAAAAGATTCCAAAATTTTATTCCTAGACATAACTCAATTTTTTCAAATGGAACGATGGTGGCTCGTTGGCATACTTGAAAAGAGCATTTATTTCTAAATAATTTAATACACTTGATAATTTAAGTTAAATCAACATTAAAAAAGCAAAAAATAGGCATAGTAGTTGTTGCTTATAAAACTATTAAAACATCCGGGCCGTGGCATTCGATTAAAAGAGTCACATGCATTTCGGCAATTTTGTCAGGTAGGCTTGGAAATAAGCAAAAACGTTAATGTTTAACAATGATGTAATATTTAATAATTAAATGCGAGTTAGTTATTTAGAGTTATTGCTGTGTTTATTAATAAGGCATTTTAATTTAAATACCTATAAATATAATAATTAATAATAATAATAATAAAATAATTATTATTTTTATAAACAACAACCACTATGCCTATATTTTAGCTTTTTTAGTGTTGATTTAACTCCAAATATCAATTGTGGGGTATCAAGTTATTCACAAGAAAGCTCTTTTCGAAAATGCCAACAAGCCATCATCGTTACATTAAAAAAAATTAGTTATGTCTAGAAATAAAGCTTTGAAATCTTTTTATCTTTCTAGAAAAGACATAAAATATTAAAGATAATTAACACTATTTTCCATGCCTTCTGGACTCAAAATTGCTTGTTTTAACAACGTCATGGCACTCTAGATTGGATTTTAAAAAATAAAATATTTTAAAAGGAAAATGTCAAAAGTTGACATATGGGGTGTCATTGTATTTATGATGCCATTTTCTATCGATTAGGTAAAAAAAATACAGGTGTTCATTTAAATTCTAAGTTGGTCATTTCCGGTAAAACCAGAAATCATCAAAAACAATTGAACACGTCATTCAATGCATTTTGTAGGTCATATATTAACAATCTCAATTTTTATTTTTCCATCTTAAAAAATAAAAAAGCTACATGGAGGAACCACTTTCGAGAAACACCCGGTATATCTAATATTTTTCGATATATCCCCGATAATATGTCCGAAATGTATATTTCCAAAAAAATTTCATCGCTAGTCACACATACACCTGTTAAAATATATTATTTAGTGACCGGCATAAACCTCTCATTATTTTTTAATTTAATAAAAGTCTTTGCATATCATTTATTTTAAAATTACGAAACACTAATCATAGTTTGAATACATCTTAGCGTATACATACGAGGTAGAAACGAGTTTACGATTAAAGCACAAGAAAAAACTACCTTAATTTTTGAGATCAGAAAAGACAATATTTGGAAAACTTGTTTCGAATTAAAAGTTATGTCATAATTTAAAGGCAAAACCTTCTCTTCACTTAACTCCAAAGGCAACCGCATCGCTAACTCGATGGCCAGAAAGGCTGCCGGGACCAAACCTTGTGGATCTGAACTTTTCGTAGGTCTTACAGGGTCTGCGATGAGGCATTTAATCAAAAGACACTCTCATGGGAATTTTCAAGACGAGGGGAATAAACAGGTCCGTAACTTTTCCGGGAAAAATTACTAATAGAGATACAGCTAAACATTACTTGGCAAAGCCAAGGACAAGCCTTTGTTTAATCACGGGCGATCTAACTGGACATTGTCAACTGCGAAAACACCTCTTTAGAATGGGTATCAATGACACACATCTGTGTAGAGGTTGTGGACAGGAAGACGAGACGGGGGAAAGACCCTGTGGGTTTTGCCATGCACCTCGTAAAGAGAAGATCCATCCCGGGCGGGGTATTTGATTTTTCGCCAAAACATTTAAGAAGTTTTTGGAGGTACACAACAGGTTTTCTAAGGGCTAGGTGCAGTGATGTTTATCACCCCCCTTTTATTTTTAAGATTTAGATTCAGACCTCCTAAAGGGTTTTCCCATAAAAGGTGTTATTTTGGATTCAAAAAAAATGCCATTTTTTAAGATAAATGATAGGATATTTATTACATTATAAAGGGAAGGTATGCCGTTAATAATGGAAAATAAATCAAAAATACCAAAAGACCCACGGACATATTTTTTAAAGAAAATTTTCCGTAAAAACGAAAGGGCTTTTTCCCTGATTTACAAATTCCATCCCGATCCGAATCGACCGGGCGTTGGCAGCTTCCTTTCCGTCCCCAAAGGATCAAGATTTTGGTGGAATTTATCCCTCTTCGAGAAAAGTGGGGGAAACTTTCCCGTAAAAATAATTTTTTTCCCTTTGTGGCAAGGTTTTGGGAAAGTCAAAGTTGCCAAATTTGGGATGGTATTGATCTAAAAACGTTTATTTTTAAAGATGGCCTTAGAACACAAGAAAGAAACCATTGATTTTACAAAGGGACCTTTTTTTAAGGGGGGTTTGGCCACCAAGCTTGTGATTAAACACTTTGAACTTCTTCCTCCCGGGGAAGGAAGGGGACGCCAAAGGCCCAAAGTGTCGATTCAAAATAAAGATAATTTGTATCGAGAAAAGGGCAGCCTTTAGGATTTTTACAAAAATTTTGAAAGGATAACCTGTAGGGGTGCCGGGGTTGGTCTTTTGGGGATTGATGTTATTTTCCATTATTTATTTGGTTTCCTTCATAATGTAATAAATATCCGATAGTTTTTTTTAAAAATGGCATTTTTTTTAAAAAATTTAAAATAACACCTCTTATTGGAAAACCCTTTTTTAAAAAAATTTTTTAGCGATAAGATCAAAAAATCAAATAAATAGACGAGAAACGAACTTATTATTAAATTTAACAATGAACTAAACTAACTACGAGTAAAAATAAAAACAATATTTAATGCTGGTTTTCAACAAATAATTTAATTCCGGAAAATTCGTCATTTCTGAACTTGACTCTGATTCTGAACTCTGAACGAATTATCGCGTGGTCCACGCGGGCGAAATTTAGTATAGTTATATGCTTGCCAAAAAAAACATTTTGTGCCACTTTATTTAAAATTATAAAACAAATCTCAATAATAATACCATTTTTACTTCCATATGAGTATAAACCATGATTGCACAAACCGGTAAAATTAAAGGATTTTGTTGCCAATATTTAACGTTAAAAAAAAATATTTAATTTTTTTTTTTTTATGATTAAAAACATAAAAATTCCCTTTTTTTTTTTCTCGGACTTTTTTTTTCTTCCAACAGACATTTTTTCCACTAGAGATTGATGATTAAAGTAATAATGTAACGGACAATAGGTAATGCTTTTTGGGGTCAATGGAGAAAATATTACAGGGAAATATCTCCGCATTTTAAGTTTGAGTTAGACGTTCCAACCAGGAAATGTAATTTTTGTATATTACTACAACACAGGTTTATTTCTTTTTATGGCTACTAATAATTGTCTAATATTGCATTAAAATATTTATGAAGTACACTTTTACTGATGAGGGGGGAAATTTAACCTAGACCTTAAATTTACTGTAATAAAACCCCAACACAAGTCAACTTTAAATTTTTGTAAAAAAAACATTGATGAAAATAGGTTTGTTTGAAGATTTTAGAGGGGCCCAAATCCAAAAATGATAAGCCCGTAACACGTACGGTTTTTTTTTTTTAAGGGGGAAAAAAAAAGACAAAAAATTTTTTTAATCTAGTTTTTTTAAAAAAATAAAACAGAGGAATTTTATACAAAAAATTACAGAGGATTGGTTGTTATGTGAATAAAAAAAAAATTGACCTGGTGCCCTGGTGAAACCTCTCTCCTTGTTTCGCTTACCGCACCCAAAAATTCCGGAAAAAAAAAAAATTGGGGGGCAAAAAATGTATTTAATAGGCTTTTTTTTTCTTCATCTTTCTTGTTGGCCCCAAAATCCTTTCACTACACGGGCCAAAAAAAAGTCCAAGCTGCCAATTTTTTTTTTTTAATTGTTCTTGAAAACGGAGGTCATCTAGGAGCTTTCCTTTTTTGAGGTCCCCAAAAATATGCCTTCCTTTTTTAAATTTTATCACTAAGTTAAAAATATTTTCTTAGGTACAGGGGGAAACCCGTACCTTTTTTTTTCCTTTTGGTTTAAAAAAAAATTTTTTGTCCAAGCTTAATATGGAGAGGCGGTAGCCGCACCTTTTTTGGTTTAACAAAAGGGGGGGTATTTAATATTTGAAGAATCAGGTTCAAAAAAAAATATGGGGGGCCCAACCCCTTTTTCTGTATTTTTTTTTTGTTGCCCCACTTTCCCACAAACCAAAAAAACAATACTTTTTAAAACCCCTGAAGTCCTAGCAAGATACCTATGACTTTAAAACTCCACAGATTCCCCCTGCTACTGTTATTTTTAAAGTTTAATAGGGCTGTTGTCATGGGTTTTTTATTGTCACTAATGGCAAAGAAATAAGGTTTTTTTTTTTTTCATATGGCAGGACTGCTTTTTGGCTGTATTTTACGAATTTATGAACAAACGCCACTTGCTGGGATCATGTTCCATATTAAGCCCATTTATTTGACCTTTTTTATAAACAACACATAGGCCCTTCCTTTTTAAAAAAAATTGAAATGTTAAATTTTTTGGAAAGTGAAACATTGTTTACCAAGTTCGATTTTGAAGTCGGGGGCCAAGAAGTTTCGATTTTGTTTTGACAATCATAGGTACGTAGCAAGTTTTAATTCATAAGCTATTAAGTAGGTTCACTGGTAGTTGGTATAAATGTTGGATACAATGGTGTTCTCAGGAATTTGTATTAGATTCGATGAAAATTTGAATCACCAAACAGAGGCCCGGGTTTTAAAAAGGGTTATCGGTACCGGTAGTTTCGGCAATGAGGAAGGGCCCTTACCAAAAAAGGGAAATTTATACATATTTTGTCTCTAGTTTTTTAAATCCCTTTGTTTAAGTGATGCAAAAGGAACACTTATGGTCAGTAAGTTCTCTCGACACCATGGGAACAGCAAACGGAAATAATTTTTTTTTTGCCAAATTGCGGCAAACATGAAACCCAACTTATCTTGATTTCCAATTTGGAATAGGCAAAGTTTATAAAATAGCTAGAAAATTAAAAATTTCCCATCTTTGGTAAAAACTTTTTTCCGTTTTTGAAAAAAAAAAAAAGTTAAAAGTATTTTTTTTTCTTAAAATTTATTCCTTTTATTTGCCAAATTAAATTTTAAAGGGGAATTTTCTAAATAAAAATTTTTTAAAAAATATAAAAAAAAAAATTGTTTTTAAAGTAAAAAAACAATCAAAAAAAACCCCTTACTTCCCCGATGTTAAAAAAACGATAAAAAAAATTCCCCAAGTTTCAAAATATACGTGGAACATACCACCCCGCCTTTAACAAGGGCTGGCTAAAATTTAAGGTTTAAACCCTTTGGTTTTTGGTTAAAAAATTTTAAAAAACCCATTTAAATAACTGTAAGGGGCCCCCCAATTTCCCCCCCCCCCCCCCCCCCCCAAAAAAAAAAAAAAAAAAAAAAAAAAAAAAAAAAATTAAAAAAATTTTAAGTTTTATTTTGGAACTTATAAATTTAAAAAAATGTTAGGGGTTGTTTTTTGTTTATTGTTTGAAAAAAGGGTAACATACCCCGGCGTTTTTTTTTGGGAAAATTTTCTTTTTTTAAAATTTAAATTCTTTGGGGGAATTAGGAAAAAAAAAAAAAAAAATTCAATTTAAAATAAAAATGTTTTAAAAATAAAAATGAAAAAAAAATTTATATTTTTGATGAAACCACAATTTTTTTGATTTCCTTAAAAATTAAAAAAGGTTTAATTAAAATATTTTTTTTATTTTAAAATTTTAAATTTGGAAATTTCAAACCCAGGAAATTTTAAAAACGGGCCCCAATTAAAAAAAAAAAATAAATTTTAAAATTTTAAATTTTTTATTTTTTTTTATTTTTTTTAAAAAAAAAAAATTTTTGGTTTCTCAATTCTACTAAAAAATTTTATTTTGTTAAATTTTTTCAATTTTTTTAAAAGGTTGGATTAAAGTAATTTTTTTTTAAGTTTTATTTTTTGATTAATCCTAAAACGCTTTTTGATTAAACTATTTAACTATTTGTTTTTTCACAAAATAGGTTGAAATTTTTTCCCAAAGTTTAAATTTTTTTAAAAATTGTTTTTTTTTTTTTTTGGAAAAATAAAAATTTAAAATATGAATTTAAATAGAATTAAAATGGGCCCCCTTTTTTCTTATTTAAAGTTTAAAAATAATATTCCCAATTTTTAAGTTTCTTAATGACGTTAACCCATTTTATGGATTTAACTGGTTAAAAATTGAATGATACCGTTTCGATTTTGAAAGGGAATTCCAGGGTTATGGGCCGCCTTTTTGCCCTCAAAAGAGCTTGCTTTTAACTCGTTAGGCAAATTGAAACCAAAGCCCGACTAAGGTATTTTTTGTTGAGGACTTTATTTGCGGTTTTTGTTATTTTTTCTTTAGATAATTCACCCGCATTTGTTTTTTTTTGTTCGTGCAAATCATCTACAATTAAATAAAAGTATATCATTAACATCTAATACAAAATATCTATTTTACACATTAACCTATAACATTAAATTTAAAAACCAAAGTGTTTTGTAAAAAAGGCCCCCTTCCAATCAATATTAGACATATAATTGGAAGTTTTAACATAAATCGTTTGAATAACACAAGGAAATGGTAAACACCTACCTTAGATGAGCAACAAAATTGTAACGCACACAAACACCGGGCTCGCTGGCGAGCAGCGCTGACAGTGATGTACGAGTCCATCGAAACACAACCGATGGCGTGAAATGCGGGGAGGAAAAGGGTCGTTAAACGTCGGTCACTTAAGTTCCGTGTCAACTTGTTATTCCAAATATTAACTGATTTCTTATTTTGATCTGATTCACCCATTGGCCCGATTCGCTCGGTCTACCCTAAATTGGGCAAATGTTTTTAAAATTCGTTTCGAAGTGGCGCCAATCTAAATATTTAAATCTAATTATGTTTTACTAATAGGGTCATCATTGAGATTAATTACAACAGGATTTATGTTGTTTTGTATAGAAATGTAAGAGTCCTCAATTTTTATAATGTGCTGTACTGAATTTTTCCAGCTCTCAACTGGTATGTTAGTAATTACATTTTTTATCAAATTTATAACACTGGGACTTAAAGAAACATTTGCTGCTCTAATCTTTGATTTTACTTGGTTCTACAAATGTACAAATGCTCTGTGGGGTTAAACATACAGTGATACGGAGGAAGACGTAAGACAGTAAGCCCAGCCTGTTCAGCCAAATTATCACATACATATTGTTTTTTAATTGCATATAAATTTAGGACTTCCAAAAGTTGCGCTTTTTTGTAACTGAATTAAAATAAATTTTATTTGTAACAAATATTCCTGATTTTAGTTTTTGAACCAATGAAACTGGTGCTTTGTGTAGCAGAGTGTGGTAGCTTGCATTATCCATGACAAAAATGTTGTTTGAAATATTTTTTGGTAATTTTAAACCAGTTTTCAAAAAGTTCTGCATGTATCCCATGAAAATTTCAAGCTAGAATCCTTAATTTTTTTTGCAAGACAACAGCAAGCAGTTTGGGACAAATCCGTCTTTAACCAGCTGTATTATGGTAATGCTTTTTCCCCTTTATTTGAAGGTGCTTTCGTCTGACAGTTTTGACTGGAATCAACCCATCCTTTGGATAATGTGTGTTTGATGGATCTTTTTCTAACCTATATTTTTTTAATTTTTAAAGGTAATTAAATTCCAAGTCGTAATCTTAAAGATTCCATTACTACTTGTTTTTGGGTTTATTTTGGGGTATTTAAATTCCATTTTTCAAACAACCTTTTATGGAGGGGGGCAGACTAATATTTATATTGGTTTTGTCCTCGCCCAGCTTTTTTTCAGTTTATGGGAGGAACAATTCGCTTTCATAAAAACAATATTTTTCCTTCCTTATTAGGTCCTGACACTATTGTCTATACGGTGAGATTGAAAATCACTACGTTTTTCCTTTTGTTCAATTTTTACTAATAAAAATCCTTATCGGTGATATTGGAGTTTTTGTAAGTAACAGGTTTCTTTTAAAGCTTTTGTTTAATTGGCCTTTTACTGAAAATTTCATACAATTTTAAACCTGTTTCATCTAATGACAAATGATTTTGACGCGACATAGTTATATTCTTGTAAAAACTTTTTTGAAACGCACAGTAAAAAAAGGTTATTCAACACTGCCCCTAAAATATTAGCCCAAATATTTATATCCTAAAGGTTAATACCAAGAAATACTGGTACCCCTGCCATTATGAAATAATGGGTTTACCCAATAACAATAGGTAATAAAATCGTTATAGGTTTATTTTGGGGGATTGCTTAAAACCATAGGATATACTTTGGACAGACTATATCTCCTATAGATTTCAATTTCCTAATGGTGGGGTCCAATTGAATTTAAATTGTATATTCACACTTAAATTGTTCTTTCAACCTCATAGTGCAAGGTAACAGAAGTTGTTTAAAGAACATCAGCCCTTTATAAACAACCAATTAAGTCGTTAAAATTTTAATTGCGACGTGAAACCAGCTCGGTCGAAGCAACAAAATAGCTGGATGATGGGGGATTGCCAATTTATATGCTAAATAGCCTTTATTATTTATTGCGTTTAGAAATTAGTCGAGAGTGCAAAATGTAATAACGCCCAACCTATTTCTTGTTAAAAACAAAATACATGTTAATATTGGATAGTTTTTAAATGAAAACGAAATTTTTTTGTTATGATTAGATGTAGAGATGATTTTTCAAATACACGTTGCTAAAGGTATCATAGCTTTGGTTGGTTGGACCGCAGGGTTGGTGGCGTGCTCATATTTTGCACTGCAGCCTATTGACTATTGTGTTTTCCCTTATTTTAAAAAAAAAAATCATCTTTTAATTTCATGCAATAAATTTACCAAAAAAGTGGCGTAGTCAGCCTTTCTAGGCAGGAACGGGAGTTCTGGATCAAAAACATTATTATTAAAAATAAAAATAATCAAAAAATAAATATAGTAAAAATAACAATAAAAAACTTAGTCTTTCTACCAATAAAGGAAAAAATGACAGTTTTAAAAATTTTGTATATATTAAAATATATACTAATTTTACGAAATATCATATTTCGGAAAAGAAAATCAAGATTTATATTAAAAAAATGTATTTTAAAATTTTGGGTTTAAAATTTCCACTAAAAACCCAAAGTGTCATGGGTCGATTGTGACGTCACGTTAGAGTAAACAAAGTGCAAACACAAACGCTTTTTCACATTACAAGCAGAGCTGTCAAACTTGAATACTTCAAGTAAAATTTTACTTGAAGTACTTTTTGTACTTCAAGTATTTTACTTCAAGTACTTTTTTTTAGGAGGTACTTGTACTTGTACTTGATTAGTTTTTATGAAGATACTTGGATTTTTATTGATTTGACCAAGTAAATTACTTAAAGTATTTATTTAAGTACTTGAAGTATTACGATGTACTTGAAGTAAAAAAGATTAAATAAAAAATTTAAGTAAAGAAAGTACTTCAAGTAAATAAAAAGTACTTAAAGAAAAATCAACCAAGTACTTGAACTTAAACGCTTTAGATAATCGTACAAACAAGTTAAAACAAGAAAACCGCAACCGCTGCTGTTTCTATTGTATTGCATTACAGCGCTCATTTGAATTGGATCCAACAGCAAGACAAGTGTAACAAGTGTAAAATCCTTTATTTTGATACCCAATTTGTTATATTTAATAATGATTACTAACAGCCATTTTTCTGACAATTTTATTATCGAACGCATTTAGGATACGAAACGTTTCCCAAATCACTCCCGAAAATGTCAAAACGTGACAGTTCAAGAATATTCTATTGGTGCCATTCGACGTTTAATGGAGCGGTTCCCAAACTATTTCGTATTGTAAATGCGTTTACTATTACCTTCATTTGAACGAAAACCCTGTATTTTAATAGGCAACTTAAACAAAATTTTCACTAATAAAATGGAAACGACATCAAAATTGAAGTAAGGTTGTTCTGACTTGATTTTGTGTTGATGGAAAATTAAATATTTCTCAAAAAAGGTTTTGGGTGCCAACCGTGTAGGACCCATAAAAAACACTGTTTTTGACAGATGTATCGGATGCCAACGGGGCCAACGTTGGCAACCACAGAGAAAAAACCCATTTTGGGAAAAACCAATATTTTTCCATAATAGTTTAAGGCCCAAGCGCTCACCCGAGTACGGCATTGTAGGCCGTTGCCATAAATTTACATACGAAATTTTACATTATTTCGGGCATCGGATGCATAAGATCCCACTTAAAACGGGCACTTAGCAACCCTACTTGTTTTCTAACTATAGTTTTACTGACTGGCCTACTTTCCAGTGACGCAGCTCAGTCCTTAAAGCTTTTAGGAGTTGGGAAAACCCTTTTAGGAATAAACCCTCTAACTTAAGTACAAAAAATACTACTCAAGTATAATTTGTTTTACTTAAGTACTTTTAATTACTTAAGTACTTTTATGTACTTCAAGTACTTTGGTTTACTTCAAGTACTTTGGTGTACTTTAAGTACTTTGTTTTACTTCAAGTACTTTGTTTTACTTCAAGTACTTTGGTTTACTTCAAGTAAAATACTTGGGTGGTACTTCAAGTACTTTTTTAATGTACTTGAAAATGCAAGTACATTTTAATGAATACTTGGTACTTGTACTTGAAGTAATTTTTAAAAATCAAAAACTTGGTACTTGTACTTGAAGTACTATTTAAGAGTACTTTGACAGCTCTGATTACAAGTTATTTTACGTGTTTAAAACATGAATTCAAAATGGTATAGGTAGTGTTCGTTTCCTCTGTGTACTAACACGTCAATAAAAACTCCTAACAAGTTATTTATATTGGGCAAGAAAAACAATACGAGATAAGTGGCTTAGGCTTGCAAGGCGTGATTTAACAGGAATTTTTCCCACAACTCACTTTACTTTTTGAAGATCACTTTTTCGAAAGTATTTACTTAATTTTGTAAACTTATATCCTTGTTCGAAGATTCAAATGAATAAACAAATGAACAAATGTTTTGAGGTTAGGTTTTTTCTATTAACCCGGTTCTAGTCGGGGCTCAGAGACCCAAGCCTATTCGTTTTCCCCCCCTTCCCATATTTCTTTTTAAACGACTCTCGCGCTTCCGTATATTTCCGTATAGTTGGATCAATATAAAAATGAAAATTGGTTTTCCCTTTAAAAGGAAAAAAAAAAAAAAAAAATAGCCAAAAGTTTAATTTGAACTGCGACCGCCTTTGCTTTTTTAATTGCCCCTTTCCGCACGTGTCTTTAATAATAGACCCTAAAAAGCCGACAATAAAAATTAAAACTTTTTTTTACTTTTTATGTTTTTTTTTTTTTTAAAAGGGACCAATTTACATTTTAAAAATGATCCGACTATATGTCATGTGATTAAAGCGCTG
>JAHBCN010003185.1:0-78709 GCA_019359885.1 Listronotus oregonensis
CGAAGTCAGCAATACAAAGAGGCAATAGAAAACAATACAATGGAAAAACCATTTAGCGTTGCAGATTTAATTCCTTTTCCATAACGGCAAGCGTTTACGAATATTGTTGTAACAAAGCCTTGGAAAACAAAAACATCCATCTCAAATATCATGCGTCTATTAAAATAAAAATGTAAATAAAATAATGTAATTTTTTACTTAAAACTTTTCCGCCCTGTAGTTCAAAAGAATCCGTCTGTAAAATATTTGTTTTATGAAGTATCCTTAGTGTTTCATGTCTTTTGATAAAGACTAGGAAAGTTCCCGACGAAACGTCATAATAGATTTTGCAAAGTAGCAAGAATAATAACTTTTGTCAGGACTATAAATCAAAAAAAAAAAAAAAGAAAATAAAAAAATTTTTTTTATTTTTTTAAAATTTTTTTTTTTTTTTTTTTTTTTTTTTTTTTTTTAAAAAAAAAAAAAAAAAAAAAAAAAACAAAATTTAATAAATCCCCATAGATAATTTAATAAAATCAAGCAACAAATTAAATATTTGTATTTTTGGATTATTATCAGTTGGAGTAAAAAATTATTTCACTTTTGTGTAAGTGAACATAAGTGGTTTAGTCTTATGACAGTAACACAATTTGACTTGCAATTAAGAACTGAAAATCTAAAAATATAATTACCAAAATTATTTAAATTTTAGGGAATAGTGAGGAGCATGAAAAGACAAACTTTATTTATATCATTAATTTTTTTGTGTTTGTATAGTTTATTTGGGTATTAGTATTAGTTTTTTTATTTTTATTGTAGATTAACATTTTTTTTTAATATTATATAATAGAAGTTTAATAAAACTCAAAATTTGCCATTGACGATATTGTTTTTATACCAAAAAATTAGATTAAAAAAATTGGACATTGTACATTAAATCACGGTTCCCGTAAAAAAGTGCTGTGTGACGGTCATGTGAATGTTACGTTCATCAGCAAAGAGATGCAATTCAACTACGTTATACACCAACTCGCCCGCGCAAAGTACGAGAATATCTCAATGAACTTCTGCCTGGAAAATGCATGGATTTGGAGAAGGAGTACAACTGAGTGGCCTGCTAGGTCACCTGACCTCACAACGCTAGACTTTTTTCTGTGGGGTCACGTAAAAAATTAAGTCTATGTGACGGCACCAAATTCCGTTAATAAACTGAAATATTTTATTCGCGAGAAATTAATAATATTACCCCCGCAATGTTGCGGCATGTTAATGACAATATTGTTAAGCGAATTAATCGTGTTAGATTGCAAAGCGTTTGCTCAGTTTGAACACTTACTAAGGAAGTGTTGTTAGGTTAGTTAAATTTTGTATTTTTTTTGCCACAAGTTAGCTTGTTTTATTTTTCTCTCAATTTTTCTTATTTAGTTATACATAGGCCAAAAGCATATTATTTTTGCCAGTTTATTCAAAAATGGCTACTCCAACAAAAAAAATTGTTTATAAAGTTTTTTGTATAGAACTTTAAAATCTATTAAACGGCAATGAAAAATGCGGTGTTGCCATTTAAAAAAAAATTAAATTTGCTGCAAAACTGGCAACGCTGTAAAAATATTTTTTTTACGATTTTTCATAATTGGGTTATTTCAAACAGCTTTGCTCTTGAAACTAATGCTTTAATTGTTCAAATAAAAAAATAGCCTTTGTCAGGTTTTAAAAGACACTATATGTATATATATATATATATATATATATATATATATATATATATATATATATATATATATATATATATATAATATATAATATATATAAACTGCTAGTATATTGTCATTGTAAGAATTAGTGAACTTCAAAATATTTTTAATCCACTGTGTAACAAAACAAATTTTATTAGGCATAAATTCTTTATTTTATATATTTCAGTGGATGTTTATACCTTTAATGGTTGTTGCTTGACGGACGTTTTTAGTGACCTCTGGTCGTTTCAGTTAACTAATGTTTCCGTTGATACATTTTTGATATCCTATTTCCGTATGTACCTTCTGTATTCGATAAAGTACACAATTATAAATTAATGACGGTAATATGTTTTTACGTAAATAAAGGAAGTTAACGGTCGTTTTGCTAGTAAAACGTTATATGTTATCAAAAATAAATTACTGCAGTTATAAGGTCGGGTCGAAGCAAAACATAAACAAAGTTGCTTTATTAAAATTAATTCTGGTTAATTTATAAAGGTAGTTAATAGCGTACTTGGGTTAAGGTTAACTTGTTAGTCAATTTACAGAAAATTAATTTGATACTTTTCCATTATAACCAATTTTAATTGGGTTCATTCCTCGTATCAATTTCTTGTTCATATTGGATCGCTACTAGCTACTTTTAATTAATTTAAGAAAAAAAATTATTATATACATATATATTAATAATATAGTTGCAAGTAATGACATTTATTGTTTTATCGTTTCCAATGTAGTTCTTACAAACATAAATTACCTAAGTTTTAAAAACACAAGTGGCGTACCATATTTCTCTTAAAAAATATAAAATTTAAATCCCGTATGAACGCCACTGGTAAAAATTTAAAAAAGTTGTACGGCAGAAAATACCTCTTAATGCATGGTCTTCTTCTTCCCTGGGAGCCGTCTTGATTCACTACCGGAGGCAGCGCAGCCTCTTGAGCTTTTTGTGCCTAATCTCCCATTATCATTCATACCAATCCTCGCATTAGTCTCGTTCCTTCCACAGTCTGTATAACCCCGATACTGGTTGGTTGATATATTCCTGTGGGCTCATTTTCGGCTGCCCAAATAATGCCTGTCTTTTGTGATTCAATGCTTCACATTCGCACAGGATATGGTAGGCTGTTTCTTCCCCCTCGTCGCACATTCTGCAACTTGGGTCCCCAATGTATGAGCCTTTCTTGTGTAGGTGACCTCTTAGGCTATCGTGCCCTGTTAGCAACCCTACCGTTATGCGAAGTCTTTTCCTACTTTGTCTGAGTAGTTCTTTCTTCGTTTTTTTGGATGGGCCCCTTATGAAGCTTTTTCCATGTCTTTAATGCATGGTAGAAGCGTATCAAATTTCGGAAAGTTATCTAAAATGGTATTCCAGATATTTCAGAAAAACCTGCCAAAAAATTGGATTAAAGTTATATTTTAAAAAATAACACCCTGTATAAACATTTTTGGGAATATTAGGATGGCATTTATGTTTCTATTAAAAGTACTGCAAAGTAGAAAAATGGTAAATTTCTATTGAAAATGCGGCAATATTGTACTTAAATGTTTTTTGGCTTATCTAATAAGATTTAGTAAAAAAATGAAACAGCTAAACTAAATGCAGTACAATGGCCTGAAATACGTGCATTTTAAACTATTGAAGGTATTTCAGTTTTCCTATATATTTTCCCTAGAGTTGTGAGGATACATGCCTCAAACAATAATATTCGCTTCGCGAGGCGCGGGAATCATTTGCAAAAAATTCAAGTAATTGTTCTAAAAAAAATGTTGCTCAATAATATTAGCCTAATCAAATTGTCATTCAAGATAGGGCCCAAGTAAGCATGAAATAGGCTATCTAGTTTTATTGTTTTAATTGGTCTCTTAGGGTGCTAATAACAGTAATCTGTGGTTTCCCATCAAAATCTTTGATGGGAGAACTTTTGACAGCCTAAAAACAACGAATTTTTTGGACTTTTTTTAGGTTTTTTGATATATCTCGGAAACTAATAGTCCTATCGATTTTTTTAATCTGTACTTTTTTAAAGAGTATTAAATTTTCTACAATCTTTAATAGCTAAAGTCTCGTCTAACTCTAACACCAACGAGCTACAGCCCGTCAAAAATTGTCTATTTTTGCCAACATTGCAAAAAATCACCAAATCCTTCTATTGACTCCTTCATATTTCTTTATAAGTCGTCCAAAGTATTATAAGAATCATAAAATTAATTATGGTTGAAAATGGTTGACTTAAAAAAGCCCTAGCTTTGGTTTTTAAAGCGGCGAAGTGCCGTCAATTATACTTTCTAAGGGGTTTTCAAAGTTTTGGTGCCACGACTGGGGTAAACAGTGTCTCTCTAAAATAACCTATAAATTGATTTAAAATTCGGGTGTTTTTTTCTTGAAAAAACGCTTGGATCCGTTGATTTTTTATTTTGGTTGGGGTTTTGGGCTTAATATTAATATGTTTTCTTTTTCAGTTTTAAAGAATTAAGTAAGCGCTGTTGTATTTCGGCCACACTAAAATACAATAGAGCTTACTTAATGTTTAAAAACTGAAAAATAAAACATAATAATATAAGTAAATAAATTTTAATATAAAACTACTTAACATAAAAACCAATTTTTAACATTAACAATAGCTTGCAAAACAAAATAAATAATCAGAAATAAATCATGAATAATATGTTAATTTAATTATTCTGAACTTGACTTGACTACTTGACTCTTCAATTAAATTTAAGTTACGAAAAATCTAAAGAAATAGAGGAATTTACAGGATTTTTAATAAACACATACTTTTCTAACTGAAAATCGAATTTGGTGTTGTTTTTCTTAGATTTAAATTTTCTGAGGCTAGCTTAATGGGAATCGGATGTTAACAAAGGCGTTCTAATTATTTTAGTATTTGCAGAAATTCTAGAGCACTTACTTCTTTATGTCTTTCTTTCAAAGAATCCTCCGAAAGCTGACTAACTGGTAAGTCAAAAAATTCGATTATATCAACCCCGTGAACTAATAGCTTATGAACTGTACTGTGTTGTGTACTGTATAAAAATTTAAATTCATTTGTATTAATTTTATAGCCAGATGCTATGATTTTTAAAATTAAACAAACATTTTTAATATATTTACAATTTACTCCTGTGATTTGCACTTATTTGTGGGTTATGGAAAAAACGCTTAGCAGTATTTCCATCATTTGTGGGGCCATACCCAGGCTTAGGTTTATCAAGTTTTAGACCCATTCTAGATTAAAATTCACTTTGGATTCTTTTTTTTTTGTTGTTTTCAAATATTTTTTTTATTTTCTTCGCCTTTGACTTGCCAACTTTTAATTTCTAATCGATATGATATGTGCAGCAGGCACTCAAAAAAACGCATTCAACAATGTAAACCTGACAAATCAATATATTTGAAACACTATATTTAAAACAATTCCATCAAATATGGTAAATAGCATTTCGTATGAGATTTTTACAGAATAACCTTCACAGATAAGCTCATAAAGTTTTAATGCGTTTATTGATGTGTTGATAATATGAGATAATATAGAGGAGTTAATAGGAGGATTTAGCGATTTTTTGAAATGTTGGAAAAAATAGATAATTTTTGACGTGCTGTAGCTTACTTGCTGTTAGAGCTAGACGATACTTTAGTTAGTGGAAATTGTAATAAATTTAATGCTTTAAAAAAGTACAGAATAAAAAAATCGATAGAACTATTAGTTTCTGAGATATATTGAAAAAACTAAGAAAAGTTCAAAAAGTTTGTGGTTTTTGGGGTGTCAAAAGTTCTCCCATCAAAAATTTTGGTGGGAAACCACAAATTACTGTTATTAGCACCCTTATGGACCAATTCAAACAATAAAACTAAATAGCCTATTTCATGCTTACTAGAATGTACTATTTGATTGGGCTATATTGTTGGCACTAATACCACCCACATATTAAGATAAAATCTAGGTTGAGACTGTTGAGAGTGTGTCTGTTTAGTATTATAAGGATTCTCGATTATGTAGCTATTTCGAGATTTGTTATACTAAGGGACAGAAAGAAAATGTAACACTTACGGCCGAGTGATGATCGCGTTGTTAAATTAAGCAATGGACTTAGCAATTGTTAAAAGTTAAGAACGGTTTAGAATTTTTAACAAAATATCAGATTTTGACAGGTTGCCTACCAAAATCATTAAATAACACTGACAATGTCGTTTTGTTAAACATTCTAAACCGTTGTTAACTTTTAACAATTGCCACGTCCATTGCTAAATTTAACAACGCGATCACAATTTTGTTGTATTAGGATTCAAATAATATAAATATGTTTACTTAACATTCAGTGATTTTTTTGTGTTGAGAGTTCGCAGACGCGCTAATTTCACTTAACTTTCTGAATTTAAAAGGAGTTAAATAATCAGGGTATATAAAGCCGGATGTTTTGTTAAACAACTCACTTATCGGGTAAATCGAAACCAAGCTACAGTAATGAGATGTTGTTGAGCGTGGTTCCAAGAAGGCCGAAATCGACAAATTAGAGTTACTGGACGCTAAAGACAGACTATAGAGCGACAAGATCGTTATTTGAGGCAACTTGCAATTAGAGATCGATATTCCGCAAAAAAAGCAGTTGCAAACCAGTGGTTTGATGCTGTTAAAAGGACAATAACAATGAGGACAGTTTATCATTCAATAAGGTCCATTGGACTGTTTTCATACAGGCCTCATCTTGTACTACCCTGATCCCACAGCATCGTCGGCAACGATTGGTATGGAGTAGGGAGAGACTTGAATGGAATATGGAATGGAACTCAATCGTATTCAGCAATGAGTTCAGATTCTGTTTGGGCACACATGATGGCCGTACAAGAGTAAGAAGAAAACGTGGTTAAAGGCGGAACGCTCAATTTTTTATCTAATGGCATATTCCTGGCACTGTGGGTATTATGGTTTGGTATGCCATTGCTTACGGCAGCAGGTCAGGATTAATGTTTATTCCAGGTAGCATAACTGCCCAGGGCTATATCCACGAAGTTTTGCAACCACATCTGCTTTCCTTTTTGGAAACATTGCAAAATCCAATTTGTCAGCGGGACAATGCACACTTCATGTCGCAGGTGTTAGTTTAGACTTTTTAAAAGCGTTCGTAGTAAATTTGCTTCAGTGGCCTCCTCGATCTCCAGATATTTCCCCTATCGAACATATATGGAATATGATGGAATGAAGGTTGCAAAATTCACTGCACCCTTCACAAACATTGAAGGCTCTGCAAAACCAAATTCAGATGGCCTGGGATACAATACACCAAGAAGACATCAATCACCTAATCCAATCAATGCCGCGACGACTTAACAAATGTGTAGTGAACAGAGGAGCTTCGACAAATTATAAAGATGGAATATCTCAGCAATTTTACAAAATTTCGAATTTAAATTTTAATCACTTTCTGGTTATCAGTAGACCCATAAAGCGCAAAAGTGTTCTCATAAATAAAGCATTTTCTATGTCACTTAGTATATTTTTCCACGCTTTTAAATCGTTACTCTGCTCCACTGGGTAAATTATTGCATTTTAAGCTTGTTGATATATAAAACAGTTTTTTTTGCAATTGTTTCAAGTATGCAAAAAAATTGTGCAGTGTTATTTGGATACAGTTTTTTTTATCAAGATTTAACTTTTATATTATCATTTTGGAGAATTATTTATACAGGGTGTTATTTTTAGTGATATTAAATAGATAACTTTTATCCTATTTTTTAGTCCAGTTTCGATTTCTTGTTTTATCCTGTTGTTCTAAAGAGGTCAGCTAATATAACCTGCAATGCGTTTAAATTTAATTTGATGAAATCAAGTATTGTAAAAATAAAATGGTACAAGTTTGGCCCATTTAAATTTTGTTGTTTATGAAAATAATTTTGTGCTATACTTTTATAAGTGTGTTCAAAAATATAAAAATTGCATGTAATAGCATTTTTAATAAAGAATTCAACCCGCTTCTAATAGTACAATTGATGTAAAAACGATTACCTTTTTTTGTTTTAGGACATGCTTCATCATTTGCCAAAGACAATAGCACTCTAGCATCCATTAGCGCAATATACATAAATATTTCTAAAGCCACTGCTTCATAGTAATAGGCCTCGACAGGCCTAGAATAACATATTAGGGATGGTTGAAACAAGGTTTTTTTTAAGCTTGAGAATATCCTGTTTCTCTCAAAAAAACTGATATATTTCAAAACTGTTCTTTAACCATACTTGCTTTACGCTTCTCGTTTGTTTTGTTGCAACGCGATCATCATTTGTTGTTAGGGACCGGGATCTGGCTCTGGCATTAACAACGGAGCTTCGTATGTTATTAACACTTGATTTGCCTATTGGTCGATCAAGTTGCCCCCAATAATAAATTTCTATTTATTTCTACGTGATAATTTTGCACACATTTTTCACAATTTTGTACAGGCAATTTGAATTTCTGCACACCTGCGCAAGAGTAACTGTGACTATGTATTGGTGGGGGGGCAACTTAACGCCAGCCCCCCCACTAACTTTTTTTAAACTTTTTTTATGTTAATCGATAGCTTAATTTTTGCACAATTTTGCACAATCATTGGCGATTTTTGCACAAGTGCCCCAAAAGAGGTATGACGCCTATAAATTATATCCGTAGCCCCCCCACCCAAAGTTTTTTAACTTTGATTATACCTATAATGATAACATGAACTTTGTGTGTGGCGGCTACGGATATATTTTATAAGCATCATACCTCTTTTGGGGCACTTGTGCAAAAATCGCCAATGGTTGTGCAAAATTATGCAAAAATCAATCTATCATTTGATATAATCAAAGTTAAAAAACTTTGGGTGGGGCGGCTACGGATATATTTTATAAGCATTATACCTCTTTTGGAGCACTTGTGCAAAAATCGCCAATGGTTGTGCCAAATTGTGCAAAAATTAAGCTATCGATTGACATAAAAAAGTCCAAAAAAAAAATGGGGGGGCTGGCGTTGAGTTGGCCTCCCCCACCAATACATAGTCACATATTAAAATTGCCCGTGCAAAATTGTGCAAAATGTGTGCAAAATTCTCATGTAGAAAAAATACAATTTAATTAGTGGGGAGGCCCAACTTATTCGACCCTTTGCCTATAGGGCTGTCATTTAATAAGGGAATTTTACCTCTTCTTTATTTTTTACTCGTCGTTCCTCCTGTTGGGCCATGGTACTTTTCCGGTGCACTATTTAATATCCTTTACTTTTTTTGTGGTTTACCCGTCATACCAGGATATTCCAGTTTTAGTTTTGTTGCCGTTTAAAGTTATAAACCACTGCTCGAGAGTTATCCTGTACAATGGACCTACATGTCCAAAAATAACGCGACCCAAATAAAAAGACACCCAAGGCGATGAAGTACTTTTTTAAAAATATTTTACCGTTATGACCGAGAAAGAAAATGTTTTAAAAGCTCTAAGACAATCTTAAATATACGCTTGTTTAAAAATTATCTCTGCATTAAAATATAAGTAGCACATTTTTTTGTATCTGTGAAAATAGGTTCATCATTTTATGTATTTTTAAGTTTTTGGTCCATAAATGAAATATGTATTTATTTTTTTTCTGGTTATAGTATTCTTGAAAAATATATATTTTTCAATTTTGTTTTCATTTATGTTCTGTTTAAGTAAGCCTACTTAAACATTCTGTTAGTATCAAGACCCTTTCCCAAATTATTTTTGTTTTAAATTTGGTTTTGTTTAGTTAAAAAGTTTTCTTCATAGGTTTTTTTATAATTTTGCTCCTATTTAGAATAATTAAAACCGTGGCAAATTTAATGTATCTTTATTCTACCCCTTTATCCTGTTCGATCTCATCCAATTAACATCATAATCCAGCCCATGTTTATACTAAATTCATTTTATATTGATTATGTTATTTTATTTTAACCTATTTTTTTTTGTTTAGTGTCAAAAATTTGCTAAACGTAACACTATGGTTACACGATCTGATGAAACCAAACATTTGCCCAAAAAAATATTAGGGCCATATTTTATTAAATAATTAATTTAAACATCCCGCTCTCTGGTTTCGTTTAAAATTAGCCACAGACACATAAACAAAGGCTCACACCGATATAATTGTTTGCTTTTTCAAAGGGTATTTTGTTATCTGGAGACAAGAACACAATAGAAAATCTTTTTTTTATATTTATTGATTTTTGCAAACATTGTACTATATAGAAAAAATCATAAGCAGTTTTAGGGTTTTAAATCTGTAAATATTTATTTCCTGATTATCAAGTCCCAAATGGTTTATTGAAATTTTACTAAACCAAAGAGAATTTATGCTTACACAAAAAAGCACCTATTGGCACCTGGTACTTTAGCTTTAAAACAAGCCCGTACAAAATATCGGCTCTGTTTAGGTAGATTATTTATTACAATGGCTAAATACTTCGAGTGGATATTCTTAAGTAACAGCTTACATGTTTATAAAATGCGTCAGTTTAGAAATCTGCTTAGAAATTTTTTTAAACTATGTTGTATTTATACAACAAAACCCTTTTAAAAAGTCACTTTCAAATTAATTATCTAAGACCAAGACCGACGCTAAAATATTCTTTGCGCTAAAACGCATTTTTCTTTTTATGATCCTGAACAAAGCAACTTTTTTGCCATTACTTCAAAGCCATCTAAAATACGAAAGATCATTATTTACAGTAAGCTGTCCTATTGTTACTGTCATTTGAAACATTACTCGGTTTCATAGCTTTTTGGTTCGTTATACTTTTATTCTTAGTGGATAGTCCAAAAAAACACATTAATAGGCCTTAAAATGATAGGCGATAAACAGCGGCGTACATACAAAACTTATCTTACAAATAAATATAAATATTTTAATAAAACAACATTCTTTGATTTGTGTTTCCAGCAAATACTTCAGTTAGCATTTCTAAACCTTTTTTTGTTATTAACTTTAAAGTTTTTTTTTCAAATACATTAAAGCTAACCCTGTCGACCTTTCTTTCCCCATTGTGTTCCTGAGGTAATCTTTTAAAATTCTTAACGTCAAGAAAAATATATCCGCTGACGCCGAACTATCTGAAAATCTTGTTTTAATATTTTCAGCCATTCGAATCTCGGAAAAAAATGGTACGCATAAAATCTTTAACATTAGGGAAAATAAAACCGTTTTCATATCGTTCATCTAACTTTTTTAAAATCTTTCTGTCTGGGTAAAAAAAGTTCATTTACAGAATACCCTAATGATTGAATTTCTGTTGAATGAGTCTTTATTTTATGGAAAAGATCATTAAAACAAGCGTTGGTTCGATAATTCAAAAGCGACTGAACAGATGCTTTTGCTTTCCGAAACATTGTCGAAATACTGAGTTGTGGTGACTGCAATTATTTGGAAAAAAAATGACAGTTACACCCAGTACTAACTCAAGTACAATAAGACATTTTTTTTTACTTAAAATGGTTTTTAATGCTCCTGAAGCATCAGCTGCTACTTTTTGCGCTATTTATATCCGTTGAAACAATATTTAAAGTTTTAATTACAACGGGCAGAAGTTTCAACAAAGTTTTGACTGATAAATACCGTACTGTCCACCGTGTTTGAGAAAGACTCTTCAAAACCTTCATACTTGATTTAGGACATACCTCTAATATTACCTTTTAAAAATTTTATGCCTCTTTGTTGATTGTTCTATAATATCATACAACGTGTTTACTGTTTTCAACGTTCCCTTATTTTTTTTATGCTTTTGAAGCATCTAGAAAAAGCGAGTTTTAATAGGTGAGCATGATAGTGGACGTAAAGTGCTCTAGGTTCTATTTCTTTAAATTTTGAAGATAAACCATTAAATTTACCGTTCATATTCGAGCCACCATCGTAAGTTTGAAACTTAAGATAATCCAAAGAAACGCCAATTTTGCTCAAGTATTTATTGCAGTTACTGACTTCAATAGTGATTCACCAGAGGTATCTTGAGCCAATTCATTATTACAGGGTTATTTTCTTCTACAATTTTTACATATCGAAATCCTATGGCAATTTGCTTCATATGTGCTATGTCTTTGGTTTCATCCACAATAATAGAGTAATATTTGGAATTGTTAATTTCACTAACTATGTCTTTTATAATAATCTTAGAAATGAGAAGAAAGATAGCTGCAAATTCTTGATTGCATCAATTCTTTAAAATTAATATTTTTGTCGCTGCATCTTAGATCTAAAAGTTCTAAAAATTCTTTTTTTTAGAATCAGATAAACTTTAGTAATAAGTAGCGTAGAATAGTAAAGGCATAGATGTACTATTTTGGTTTTTGCCAATAAGCTTTAGAATTTTTGTGGGAAAAAGGTAGTAGGAAAAAGTATAGTAAGTCCCAAAAAGTGGGGGGCAGGGTCCCCCTTGGCCCCCGACGCTTCTCCACTGGCGATAAATGAATTATAGTTAAAAAAAAACATGCTTTTATAGCAAACCGGACTAAAAAGCAGAAAATATTTTTTAAATAGATTTAAAGAGTTTGTGTTACAGTGATAGAAAGTCGAATAATTAATAATAACCAAACAATTTGGAATAAGATTAAAATAAAAAATTAAGTTATTAAGAAAGTAATATAATTATAGTAAAAACGGATGGGGTGCTTGATATTAAATGATACAATTATTTTATTATGAAAATATAGTAAATTGCTGAAGGTAATATAAGCATGTTAAAAAAAAACGAAAATGAAAGACAATCTCTCGTTACCTATAATAGGTGCACGCATTACACTTATAGACAATAATACTAAGAATAAGAGGATACTGTTAAAAGCATTGGGATAAAAAAATAAAAATTAATTATTTTAGATATATATTTAATATAAATTAAATTCCAAATAAATACAGGTATATTAGAGTATTTGGGTTAAATAGTATTAAAAAGCGATTTTATTTTTTTGTATAAAAAATTTAGCATAAAAAATAGCAGAAGTAAAAGCAGATCACACAAACGGCCACCACTAAAAGCTTGCAAACTAAAAAATATATATTTTCTCGTTTAGCTGCTTACAGCAGCAGCAACCATTTTGGTATGTTTGATAAATTGATGACGTTACAGCGGCTGATAGCGATTGTTAGCGGCCTCGGAAGGTGTCTAAAGGCCATTACACACACTTTTAAGGAAGTCCATAGCAGAAACGCATAATAAATTTAACCAATCACAGGTCACAAAATAGTCACATGTAGTTTTTTTGCACAGCGTAAGAAAAATTTTCATAAAAATGGAAAATTTTGCTGTTGTGTAACGTATGTTATACGCGGCCAATTGGAATAGTGTTTGTTACTTTTAGGATGTTTTCAACATAAAAAAAATAATTAGGAACACAGTCGCATCTAAATACAGGTGACTGTCCATAATTATTTGTCACAAAGCAGCTTGCCATCAAAAAAATAGATCTTTTAGATTTAAACAAAATGTAAATATGTTTTTAGAATCTTTGTAGTCTCAAGTCGGAATACATTATTCAACTTATAGTTCTTTTCAAGTAAAAAACCCCTTCAAAATTTAAGTTTGTGGTATACCAATAGCCTTTGACGAAATTTTGCGTACTGACTTTTTAGATCAATACGATTTTATAATGGATTTAAAAAACAAACAATTAATAACCAATTTAAAGTTATTCCATTACATAAGGAACGCAAAGAAAAAAAATAAAAATCCGGCAAGGATCCGGTGTACACAAGAAGAAAGTCCCAATAAAAATAAGTCTCGCAGAGATACCGAGCTTAAAGAAAAACAAAATTTTGTAAAGACTGGCGTTCTTCTTTACAAACAGAATGCCAAAATCAAATTATCCCAAGTTTAAAAATAAATTTTCCAAAAAAAATCGAGATAGAACCTTGAGTAGAAAAGATTTTTAAAGTAAAATGTTTAAATTCAAGAAATACAGAAGCAATTTGCTTTTCTTTCTCGAAATTAATAAAGTAAAAATGGCTTTACTACATTTCTAAACACGACAAACAACAAAAAAACAATTGTTATTTCAAGTTTAAATTTAGAACCAATACATATTAAATCTTTAATAAACTACTCACAAAATGCAAATGAACTTAATCAAATTGATGTTAGTAACAACGAAGACTTACTAAAAACGCAATTACGTCTTGATTACCTAAACGAAGAAGAAAAGAGGACGATCAAAAACATATATTTAAATTATTTTGACATTTTTACCTCGAAGGTCACAAAATAACCTTTATGCATAAAATTACACATGAAATTCGAACAGGTGATGCAAAATCTTAAAAATATCCTCAAATCCACAAAGGAGAAGTAAAAAAATCAAATTTCGAAAATGTTAGATCAAAATATTATAAGAGCTTTACTTCCTCGTTAGTCTTCACCGGTATGGGTGGTACCAAAGAAAACAGATTCCTCCGGTAAACAAAAATGGTGCGTTGTTATAGATTATAGAAAATTAAATGAAATCACGACCAATAACATATACCTGTTGCCAAATATAACCGATTTACTCGATCAGTAAGAAAAATGAAATTATTTTACTACGCTAAATCTTGCTAGTAGATTTTACCAAATAGAAATTGAACCACGTGATATTCAAAAAACTGCGTTATTTGTGGAAAATTGTCATTATAAGTTTATAAGAATGCCTTTCTAAAATGTGCGTCAATGACGTTTCAAAGAGTAATGGATAGCAAATTATCTGGATTACAAGACCAAAGATGTCCAGTTTACATGGACGATATAATTATAATGAGTCCAGGTATAAACGACCATACTCAAAAATGTTTTTGATCGACTAAGATTAAGTAATCTAAAATTACAACCCAATAAACGCTTATTCCTAAAACAAAAAGTTTGTTATTTAGGTATGTAGTAACGGCAGACGGGGTAAAACCAGACCTTGTAGAAATCTAGTGTGTAAAGAATTTTCCTACCCCTAAATATATAAAATTATTTTAGGGCTAGCGGGTTATTATAAAAATTTTAAAACCAAATTTTTCAAAAATTGTAAAACGTTTAACAAAACTCTTCCCTAAAAGATATATATATATATATATATATATATATATATATATATATATATATATATATATATATATATTCTTAATATATATATTATATATATATATATATATATATATATATATATATATATATATATATATATATATATTCTAATATTTTAAATGACGAATATATTCAATATTTGAATCAATAAAAAAAGCTTTTTACCATGACTTTAATTTTAAAATACTCAAATTTTAAACCGACTTAGTAATTGATCATTTAAAAAAAACTTTTTTCAGTCACTCATTGTTTGATTAAAAAACATAATTACGAATCACGATTGTTTTATAAGCCCTTCTGTTATTTTCTTTTGCACAATGCAGTAAAGCATATATTTCTGTTTGAAATACAGAACTGTGTATTCCTAGTAGAATGGAGAGTGCTCGGTTTGTAAACCAGATTATGTCTCCAACCGTGCCCGGGAAATCGGGTTGCTGTCACTCACTTCGATCCGGAATTTTTACCCGGAAGTTTTTGTTAAATATGTATTGGCAAATCATCTAGTTTGTTCTCACGTCCAGGATGTTGTCACTAACCTGACTTTTTATGTCGTTATGTCCCAAACTAGCGTAGACACCAGTTGGTTTTTGTTGCAGCCGGAAGTAGCCCATTCTTGCCTCGAATAATTCGTATTTATTCGATTCGAGTTTTAAATCTAATATTTGAATAATCCAAATAGTTCGAACTATTGGAACAATTTAAACTATTCGAATAGTTCGAACTATTTGAATAATTTGAACTAATTTTAAAAGGTATTTAATAATTTAAAATTTCCAGTCTATTTGAATACAACTCATTTATATTGAATCCACAATATTGTAAAGTTGTTGTGGTGGTTTCTTATAACATACTGAAATATATTAGATTAGTTTTGCCAAAACATTTTTCTTTGCTTATTAACCTTTTAGATTGGTCTTATAAAGACAGGTTTTATGGAAAATACTTTATTTTATTTATTAAAGGCGTAATTTTAAATCGAAAGTTAATTTTTAAATAACTACTACGACTCTTATAATTAGCTTATACAATCAATTATTTAAAAAAATACTATAGGTATTCAAATTGTTTGAACTATTCGAATAGTAAAGATATTTGAATAGTTCGAACCATTCGAATAGTTCGAACTATTTAAATAGTTCAAACTATTCTAATAGTTCGAATATTCGATTTGAAATTTGGATTGAATATAACTATTCGATTCGAAAACTATTCGCACACCCTTACTATATTACACCACTAAAGCCGCGTATTCACTTAGCGAACGTATAAGGCCGCACGGCAACGAACGTATACTTTCGGTTAGTGTGGACGTGAATAATTTTATCTACGAACGCATGCATTCGGTTGCGGAAAGGTTCGCTCGCTTGTCGGTACATCAAAGGAAATTCGCCACACGTCGTTTTGGAATGTGTACGTATATGAATGAAATACGAATGAAAATGAATTGTCGGAACGAAGGTGAACAACACTACACGCATACGTTTGTTAAATGTGGATGTCAGAGCGCATGTCGAACAAAATTCACGCACATTTACGGCATATACGTTTGTTGCCGTGCAGCTGTATACGTTCGCTAAGTGAATACCCGGCTTAAAGCGCGTCGAAATACAGTAAAAATATAGGTTTAATAACAAATATAAACAATAATATAAAAATAAATGTAAGATTTATATTTTTTCCTATTTATCTTTGATTATAATATTGTCCGAAGAAAAAAACTAAACATCAATTATTATAAATATGTTTGTTTTAAATACAAAATAGTAATTAATAAATAGTTAATAATTATCCATTCCATTCCATAACATAAAAAAAAACTTTTCTAATTAAAAAAACATGTTTGTTTTAAGCTTTTTTAATATTTTGAAAGTAAATAAAACCAATTCAGAAATATTACATCCCCTGCCAGTAAAAGAGCCAACTAATATTTTAACCAAAACAGTAAAACCACAGTTTACAAAGAAAAATATATCCTCGCTCTGTAAAATTTATATTTATATAGCGTGTGACGTTTCGGTAACATATTGCTTTAAATTGCCGACATTGTACTAATATTTTCTTGTTTCATGTCACAAGCTAAATTTTTATTTAAAATCGAATTTTTACGAGCAACATTTTTAACGTTTTTGGCGGCAAAAAAAATATGTTTACTTTTGTTTTTACTGTATTAAAACAGTCATTTTAAGGATGGTTACAGTTTATAGATCTATAAACTGGAAAATTTGGTTTACTAATTTATTCAAATAACTTAACCTTAGTTCTTTTCTGTTCTTACAGCTGGTTGCAGAAACACTTGCAACTAGAAGCTATTTTTCCATAGCCCAAAGTCAGTTTATTTTTTTTCTAATTCTTAATAAAATATTAAAAATCTAAAAATTTAACTGTAAATCTTCTAAATAAACGGGACAACGCCGCCTTCATAAATTTAAATTATGCTAAAAAAGTCCTCTTAAAATCTATAAATAACGAAAAAGACAGAGCCGCTCCTGCATTTCTACGTAACTCCGTGATGACATAGCAACCGATAAAGGCTTAGAATTGGTGCGCCGGTCGCACTCCCTATAAAAACCGGAAAGGGGATGGCCAATGAGATAGGTCTCATGGGAGGACGTACGGCAGGTCTCAGAGGACAAAGTGCTAACAAGGCAGTAAGACTTTAAGTTTTGTCTGTAAAACATGATCCAAAAGTGGTTCTTGTATTTAGGGCGCATTACCGAAATATTCTATTAAATTCCAGTAAGACCGCTTGAAGAAAACTGTTCTTGTATTTTGGGCGTATTACCGAAATATTCTATTATTTTTCTCGATGAGAATACCAGATTCTTATGGCAGTGTGAATTATTGCCTTGAGAATGGGTGTATTTTATTTTAACTCCCCATCTCCTTAGCTTTACCATGATGTACCATTTACTTATTTTAAATAGCGCTATTACCCCGATATTATTATTTTTTAATTTAGACGCTTATTTTTTACATCTCGTATTCAAATATGTAAATCTGCATAGGTAGTCCTCAACCTGTGACAGTGACAGTAATGAAGCCCTATTACTGTCGCGTTAGAAAAATCAGACTGCCTTTTTTGTATACTCCAAATGAATGTATCAATATGCTTTTAATTTATGGAGAATGCTATCGTAACTCTCGGCAACCGGTTCGTTGTTATCAGGAACGTTTTCCAGATAGAGCAATACCATCATATATGGTTTTTATTCGTGTAGAAGCTAAGTTAAGAACAGAGTCGTTTTCATCACAATTAAAGCATACCCATTCACGCAACTCAAGTAAGAAGTGAAGGAAATGAAGTAAATGTATTCGGACGGTCTCAGATGAGACTGGGGTAAGCAAATCTTCGGTGCATCGGATTCTTAGTAGTTACAAGTATCACCCTTTTAAAATTCATTAAGTTTATCATTTACGGCCCACAGATTTTCAACGAAGGCTGGAATTTATAGCTATTGTGTAGGTCATGCTTCATGGCGACCCTACCTTCCTTGATAAGATTTTGTGGATTGATGAATCAAGATTCCATAATAACGGTATTCTTAACAGACACAACAGCCATTATTGGTTTGTAGAAAATCCCCATTGGGTTTGCCAAACACGGTTTTAAAATACGTGGGGTATCAACGTCTCGTGCGGTCTCTTTAACGGTCGTATTATTGGACCATATTTTTTGAGGGCACTTTGACTGGCGAACGGTACTTACATTTTCTTCAAGATGACCTTGTCACTTTGTTAGATGATGTGCCATATGCTAAAAGACTTACTATGTGGTGGCAGCAAGATGGTGCACCACCACATAATGCCGGAAGAGTTACTTTGGTAATAATGGATCGGAAACAGTGGCCAGCGCGGTCGTCAGATATAACTCCTTTGGATTTTTTTCTTTGGGGTTATCTAAAAGATACCTTCTTTGTCACTAAGGCAGAAAATGTGGAAGATCTAAAAATCAAAATTCGTCAAGCATGTCACAATATCACTAGAGAGATGATACGCGCCGCTTGCACCCGGAAAGTTCTTCGACGCTTTGAAGCTTGTATTTCCGCTAATGGAGGCCAATTTAAACAATTCCTTTAAAAATTCTTTACATTTTATTGTCGTTCTTTTAATTGTTAACATATTTTCTTTTCCAATAAACAAAATTATTAAGCTCTTGATTTTTTCTAAACCGACAGTAATAGGGCTTAAGTACTGTCACTGTCACAATTTGAGGACTACCTATGCAGATTTACATATTTGAATACGAGGTGTAAAAAATAAGCGTCTAAATTTAAAAAAAAATAATAATATCGGGGTAATAGCTAATCGTAAATCGCTCGCATCGTAAATCGCGCTCATCGTAAAGCTAAGAAGATGGGGAGTTAAAATAAAAAATAAAATACACCCATTCTCATAACAGTAATCCACAGAAATTAATAGAATATTCGAATGCCCTATATATATATATATATATATATATATATATATATATATATATATATTTTATATATATATATATATATATATATATATATATATATATATATATATATATATATATATATATATATATATATATATATATATATATATATATATATATATATATATATATATATATATTATATATATATATATATTATATATATATATATATATATATATATATATATATATATATATATTAAAAGTGTCTTTGTTTATTTTAAATTAATAACAAATGTTTTGACTTGTATGGCCTATTTCAATGTCTACAACAAATATATTTTATTTTTAAAATGTTTAATTTGAAACACAATTTTTGAACTAAGATGTGGTGGAGCTTTTTTACAGTTTAAAATTATAACATAATAAACTATCTAAAACATAATAGATTTTTTCTGACTCACCCATGAATTTTCTTCTCATGGGTAAGTCAGAAGAAATTTATTATGCTTTAGATCAGTGGTTCCCAAACTTTTTTCTATGGCGCACCCTTTTTTTAATTAAGAAATGGTCGCGCCCCCCACTTCCTCCGACTATACAGAAACATTTTTTTTACTAAAAGAGAGGCATTTATTTACAAACATAACATTTCAACACTAATCTAATCTAATGCGAAGTATGGTGCTGCATTTCCTTTACAAGGTAGGAAGTTCTTGGTTTTATCTTTGAAAGTGCGCAATGTAGGTCACTAGTAGCATCAAGCCGGCAAAAAAACGTTTTTTTGTTTTAACTTCCATTAAAATAAAAATTCTTTTTCACATAAGTAGGTTGTCGAGAATGGTATGTAACATTTCAAAATCATTTCTGCAATTAAAGGATAGATGGGAAGATATTTTATCCAAAATATAGTAATCACCAAATTTTTAAAGTCAATTTTCGCCACTGATTGTGAGTCGTGTTTTCAGTCAATAGCTTGTTCCTGAATTTCTTCTGGGAGGATGTTTATATCAAAATTAAAAGGATTTTAAGCAAATTTATGTTTATCATTGTCATGTAAATTGGGAAAATATCGTTGGAATTCATTAAAGAGACTTTCTAGATGAGATATAATTTATGTTGTTATTTTTTTGTTTTAAGCAGTATCGTCACTAATCTCCATTAATAAAGCTAATTTTGGAAATGAGAAAAAATTAAAAGTTTGAGTTTGCAGACGACGTTTCTATACATAAATCTTATTTATTTATTTGAACTGATTTTTTGTTATTCTAAAGAAAATTTGAATCCTCTCCTCTTAATGTTCTTTGCGACTTTATTATATATATATATATATATATATATATATATATATATATATATATATATATATATATATATATATATATATATATATATATATATAAATATATATATATATATATAACTTTAAAAAAATATAAACAAAAAAAAAAAAAAAAAAAAAAAAAAAAAAAAAAAAATTTTTTATAATAATAATATTAATAATAATAATATTTATATTAATAATATTAATAATAATAATATTAATAATAATAATAATATATAAAAAAAAAAAAATAATATAAATTAATAGTTTTTCATTAATTAAATTTTTATTTTAAAAATTTAACACATTAAACTCCTTATTACAGAATATTTTCAAATAAAAAATAGAAGAAATATTTTTATAGTACTATCCATTTACTGTTAATAATAATTGCGTTCATATAAAACCTTTTGGAGAAAAATTTACTTTCCCGTTTTTGAGTTATTTAAAAACCCTTTTTAGTCCCAAATCTCTAAAGGATATTATTTTATTTCATCGGTTTAAATTTTCACCACAAAAAAAGCTCATTGGTTTCTGTAGGTTAAAAATAGACTACATTTATCAGAGAACGTTTTTTATAAATAAAACAGATTGCCGTTATTGAATGCTGGAAATTTTTTGCATTTCAGCTATCCATTTGCTAAATCCTATTTATAGTCATAAGTTATTTTTTCTCAAACGCAACAAGAAAAGCTTGTTAACATATCCTAAAAGACTATTTGGTTTTACATAGTTTGTACCACATAGTCCGTATTTAGGGTACGACTGTTTTTAAAATACAAAAATACCCTTGACAAATTATTCTGTTGTTAAAAGGTATAAGTGTCATTCTAGTGTTGTTAAATCCGTCCAAAGAAACCGTAAAAAATAAACGACAAATTAATTCATATTTCTATGGCTTCTTCATCTAAAATTAACGGATTAACAGTGGTCAGTACATTAGATTACGAAAAACTAAATATTTTGACGCAGGAGCAGGGCCATTCCTATCAATTTTGGCGCCTTGGGCTATAAACCAATTAGCGCTCTAGGGCCTAGGCATTGGAACTCTTAAATATAATTTTAAATATTTCATTGCAGTTATAAATAAAATTATTTTGTAAAATAAAGTTTTCGTTAACCTACATTTCATTATTAGTTAAAATACACGGAGTTTAAGGATAACAAGAATAGTGATGACAATCCCTAATAAATTTTTATGATAAGAAATAAAAAAGAAATAGCAAAATATTAATTTTTCTTTTTTATGTCAATAGACTTAATTTTATTTGCACTACAATATAAAAGATAACAAAAATAAAATAAAAAAATATATGATAATAAAAATATTGTAATTAACATCAAAAAATATTTTTAACAAAAAAACATCCACATTTAGCTATACTAATTATAATAATTATTATTATAAGTTGAATTGATGTATTAAATAATCAACTTTTTTCTCACTTTAGTTAGAGCAAATTCATTGATTACAAGGGTTTACAAAAAAAAATGTCCTGACTATTTGACCAGATCATGGTATTCCCAGGTATTTCGGCGCCCTAAATCCGAATCCGGCGTCAGTTTTTCCCCATCACGTCAGGAAAACTAGATTTCAGTGTCAATTAGAGGTCAAAATGGTGATATTTTTGAAAGCGTCTCTGGTACAACTTCTCGAGCGACCTACTAACTTGACGGGTACCTGTGTAGCTCTTGACTTCTTTTTGGACATAAGAAAGAGGCTCTGAATTCCCCCAGGACCAGCCCAGGGCCGTCCTAGAGGTGCAAAAGGCACCATGGGCATTCTAACTGGCAAATTTAGATTTCCCTGCCAAGACGTTGAATTTTGACGATGCATTTTGGGCCCCGTGTGAAGGTTAATAAGACGTGTCGCCAAAAGGGGAAGTGCCCCCGACCGCCAATTCCCCTAAACGGAGCAAGACGGCACAGCACTATGATTGACCTAGAACCTTGCCTGAACATCGAGGTAAAGCTACGTGTGCTGCCCAGAGCTGGCCCGGGTAGAGAAAGTAGCCCCGGGGGTCCGAAGTCGCCAATTTCGATTTTCCTGCCAAGATGTTTAATTTTGACGATGCATTTGCAGTTAATGACGGTCGACACAGCACTGGATCGATTGACCCTAGAACCTTGCCTGAACATTGAGGTAAAGCTACGTGTGCTGCCCAGGTCTGACCCAAGGAGTATGAATTTTGAAGACGGATATGCGTTCTTGCTTGCGGATAAATTCAAGTAGGATATTTTAACAGGGACAGAAAGTACATGGAAAAACAGTTCTTGAAAATTGGACAGTACTCATAGTAAAGCTATATATTGCTTTACTATTAGTAAAAGTACTCAAGAGCAACACAGGTACCCGTCAAGTAAATAGGTCGCTCGAAAAGTTGTACCAGGGGCGCTTTCAAAAATATCACTATTTTGACTTCTAAATGACTTTAAAATCTTATTTTCATTAATTTTCAGAAGTTAAAAATTTATCAGGCGTTATAGTATTCAGAATAATATAGCCGATCATAATCAGAGAAAATATGCCGACGCGACGCGACGGTCCTATTTTAAATTTGAATGTACTAGCCATTTTCGGTCAAACCGAAAATGATACAAAACAACTAAATCTGTCAAACGATTAAATACTTATGCACAATTTTATTTTTTATCCAAAAAATAAATAAGTTACAGAGGGGACCACCACCAAAAAGCACCAGGTATTTTTAAATGTAAATGTGACAAGAGCGAATCCATTATTTATACCAAAAAATGGAACAATGATTTTTATCCATAAAAAAAAATAGAAGCACTAAACCCGTATAGTCTAGTCGAGAAGTGTTTTCTGCAAAAAAATAGTTTAAAGGCTTTAAAAAATATTAACAATAGCTCATTCGACTCGAAATGCAAATTTTTTTCTGCCAATAAAAATTGCAATTGTTATTAACAAAAAACGAAAAAAACAGAATCATATTTGATGATAACTCAAAAACCATAAAAAATAGCGGAAATTGCAAAAAATATCCTTGAAGAGAAGGAAGGTCCTGATTCCCGGAACTCTATCTCCGTTATTTATAATTTTAAATTAACGCTAAGAATGGGCCTCCGCGCGACATTTTTGGTTGCGCGCTCGAAATCAAAACCGAGTACGTCACCACTAAATAATTATTTGTAAGATATTTAATATTAATTGAAAATTTACTTTTAAAATTTAATTAATTCCCATTAAAAGTTTAACTTAAAGTTCATTTTTTAACAAGTAAGACAATTGTTAATTAACAAAATTGGTTCGAAACTTCATCTTCATGTAATTTTAAAAAGTTTTAAATAATTGCCGTAAAAACTTTTCAGTTCGTGAAGCCCTTCCTATATACCGGGTGTCCAAATAAGAAAGGACGCCAAAAAATGTTTATTGCACATCGTTGGGGAAAAAATATTTTTAGTAAATGTGGTCAAGAGAAATAGCTAAAAATTATTTCCAAGTTTTAAAATGGCCGCTAGGGGGCGTAACTGCAATCTTGAATCTAAAAAAGTGATGTTTCTGTGAATTTTGCTATATTAACCTAACAAAAAAATGCCTGATTTTTAAAGTCAAGGATAATTTGAACCTTTTTGTTTGACAATTTTTGCTGTTTCTCTAAAAATAAAGTGGTGGGGGTATTTAAAGGTTTCCGTAAAAAACACTCTGTATCTTCAAAACAGCTGAGCCGATTTTAGCAAGCTTAGGCTAGTTCCCAAGAGCACTTCTTGGACTATAAATGCTATAATATTTGAAGTTTTGTTAGTTTCACATGTCGCCGCTAGAGAGCTTTTTTCGATATTCCTCAGAAATGGTTAATTTTCTCAAAAAAATCAAAGGCATTGGTATGATTTTTTTTTCGAAAAAGCAGCTAAATAATGCCTAAACAAGCTCGCGAAAACCGTATCTCGATATCATGTTTCTTACCTAAAATTTGAGCCAAAGAAAATTGTATACGTCAATATCTCAAAAACTATAAAACCTGCAAAAAATTTTATGACACATTAATTATGTATTTTTACAGAACCTTTAATTTATGTTATATAATTGTTTGTCTAAATGCAATACTTTACGAGTTATAATAAAAAAATCTAATTCCAGGGGTATACTTTAAAAAATCCAGAAAAATCGATTTATTGATTATAATTCGTAAAGTATTGCATTTCGGCGAAAAGATTATATACCTTCAATTAAAAACTTGTTAAAAATACATAATTTGTGTTTTATAAGATTTCTTGTAGCTTTTATAGTTTTTGAGATATTAACGTATAAAATTTTCTTTGGTCTAAATTTTAGGTAAGAAACAAGATATCAAGATATGATTTTCGCGAGCTTGTTTAAGCATCATTTAGCTTCTTTTTTATGGAAAAAAAAAGATTATATCAATGCATTTATTTTTTTTTTTGAAAAAATTAACCATTTTTGTCAAAATTTCAAGAAAGTTCTCCAGCGGCGATATGTAAAACTAACAAAAATTTAAATAATATAACATTACGCCCCCTAGCGGCGAATTCAGAAACTTGAAAATAATTTCCATCTACTTCTCTTGACCACTTTTACAAAAAATATGTTTTCCTCAATGCTGTGCGATAAACATTTTCTGAGATACAGACGGCGTCCTTTCTTATTTGGACACCCGGTACATACTTAACAAGATCACGCCATAAAAGTTTAAAATATTTTAATCCTTTGTTTATAATAATTTTTAAACTTTAACAAAAAATAAAAAATTAGAATAATATTGTCACAAATATAAAATTAATTTATAAATACACCATAATTTTTTGAAAAAAAAAATAATTTGGATTTAATTCCTTAAAAATAATTATTTAGTGTCACGTACTCGGTTTTGACTCCAAACGCGCAACCAGTTAGCGTTAAATTAAAATTATAAATAAAGATAGATTTCAGAATCGCTTTTTTTAAATTTTTTTTATTTTGTCAATTTGCTACCCCTTTATTGTTTTAAGTTATCATCAAAAACTTCTTTTTTTGTTAATAATCAAAATGCGATTTTTTTTGGCAGAAAAAATCTTCCAAAGTCCTAGATTTGCATTCAGCGTCGAATGAGCTATACCTCATTAAAATTTTTCAAAACCTACATAATTTTCAGAAAACATTTCTTGTAGGCTATAAAGAAATTTAAGCATGTTTAGAAAAATAAAAACACATAAATTTAAAAACCACTTACACTAAATTCGGGAGTTCGGGAGGCAGTGGGCGGGGCTTCGGTTACTTACGGTTCCAATCGGTTTCGTTCGGTTCCGGTTAACTGCTTCCTCCTTCTTATTAAAGTTGTTACTATGCTTCTCTATCTCTATGGCTTCTTTGTAGAGTCTGGAGAGATGCCGACGTGGTCGCGAGTACTTGGGTCTCCTCAAACTTTATTCGATGGTCCGTTGTAAGGGTATGTTCTGCTACGGCGGATTTGTCTGTCTGCCCCAGACGACAGTTGGCTTTATGCTCTTTAATCCTGGTGTTGATCGAGCGTTTTGTCGTTCCTATGTACACGCTTCCACATGTGCACGGAATGCGATAAATTCCTGAAGACGCAAGTGGATCTCTTTTATCTTTGGCCGATCGAAGGCATTCTTTGATTTTCCTCGTTGGTTTGAATATTGTTTTACATTTTTCTTTTCTTTTGTAGCAATCGACCAATCCTGTCCGTAACCCTCGCAATAAAGGGCAGAAATGCTTTTTCCACTGGCTGGAGTTGTTTGTTTTCCACGGGTCTGGTATTCGTTGGTTCCATTGATCTTTTGTTTTCTCGCTCTGAATAACCATTGGCCCTTAAAGCGTTATAAATATGTGTCAGTTCTGCGTTTAGCGCCTCAGGTTCGCAAATTCTTCTTGCTCTTTCAGTTAGAGTTTTAATGACTCCATATTTCTGACATAGGTGGTGGTTGGAATCCTTATGTAGATAGCGATCTGTGTGTGTGTGGATTTTCAATATTCAAACCAACCAGGAAAATCAAAGAATGCCATCGATGGCCAAAGATAAAGAGATCACTTGCGTCTTAGAATTTATCATTCCGTGCACATGTGGAAGCGTGTACATAGGAACGACAAAACGCTCGATCAACACCAGGATTAAAGAGCATAAAGCCAACTGTCGTCTGGGGCAGACAGACAAATCCGCCGTAGCAGAAAATACCCTTACAACGGACCATCGAATAAAGTTTAAGGAGACCCAAGTACTCGCGACTACGTCGGCATACCACTCCAGATTCTACAGAGAAGCCATAGAGATAGAAAAGCATAGCAACAACTTTAATAAGGAGGAAGCAGTTAAGATCAACAAAACATGGATCCCCATAATTAGGGGTACGAGAATTGCACCCTTTACGAACAAGGCCGACCGGAACCGATTGGACCCGAAAGTAACCGAAGCCCCGCCCACTGCCTCCCGAACGTATAAATACGAGCTACGACCGCGCAAAGCCCAGTAGTTCGCATATTGTCAACCAGGAAGCAACTTCTGAAGATGCCAACCGCTTGTGTTGGCGAACCATTAAAACCTTCAGAATATGTTGAATAATGTCATCATAGCTAGTCGAGAATATGGTCTGATATTCAATGTTAAGAAGACCAAATACTAAAGCGACTAACGATCATCTGTATGTGGAAGACGAAAGGCTGGAAAGAGTCTAAAGGTATGACTATCTAGGTACAAGTGTCAACTGTTCCGTAGACTATTGTTCAGAAAAAAGGATTCGCATTGAGAAGGCCCATACATCCTTTGTGAAGATCAAGAAGCTGCTCTGTAGTCGCGATCTGGGCCTGAACCTAAGAATTCGGATGCTTAAATGTTATGTTTTTCCAGTTCTATTTTATGGTGTAGAAACTTGGACCCTCAACGTGCATTGCGAGAGGAAACTGGAAGCCTTCAAGATGTGGACCTACCCTCGGATGTTAAGAATATCATGGACAGAACATGTGACCAACGTGGGGGTTCTGAGAAGAATGAAGAAAAGCGTAGAGGCCCTACATGAAGTAAAGAAAAGGAAATTGCAATATCTCGGCCACATCATGAGAGGTCCAAAATATGAGATTTTACAACTCATAATCCAGGCAAAAATAGTGGAAAAAGATCTGTGGGAAGAAGGAGAATATCCTGGCTTAGGAATTTGCAAGAATGGTTCAATGTCTCATCATCCGACCTATTTAAGGCAGCAACTTCCAAATGAGAATAGCAATGATGATAGCCAACCTTCGAAAGAGGGACGGTACATGATGAAGAAGAAGAACAAACAAAAAAAATATCTGTTTTTTTCTAAAGTGGCCAAATTTTGTTTTATTAAAAGCTATTTTATTATTGAAAGAGAGACATTCATTTAATTTTTTTTTTAATTTTCAAAAATAAAATATAAATTACAGCATATCTACAATGTGAATCACCCAGTTTTTTTAATTTTATGTAAAAAGTGCGCCTCAAGAAAACATTCGACTGCTTTAACTCCTTCTGTGAGCTATACTCGTAGTTCCCATGATATAACGCAGTATTTATTTGACTTGACTATCCAGAACTTATCTAAACAATTAGACTCTCCTAAACAACTTTCTTATTTGAGTAGAAACTAGAACCTTATTTTACATAAGTGTTTTTGGTAAGATATATATTTACGAGTACAATAGTACCAAGACTTGGTTTTTTGTTTACATAAACTGACTTTTTTCTCTGAGGATTACTTATATTTGTACTTATATATCTCCCTTCACCCTAACATTTGTTTTTAAGCACGTCACTTGGTATTAGTAAACAAGGCTGAGGCTAGGCATCCCCTACACGGGACCCTTTATTAATATTGGATTGGGGCACTCAAAATCTAAATAAGTTTAATGCCTCAAATGATGTTACAAAAAAAGTATGTTAAATCGTATTTCTCACTTTTGAACAAGATAGCCTAGCAGAAAAATGAATTTAATCTTGAAGGCTTTCTTTTCGAAATTGCCACTAAATAGCGTCAACATGTATAGTTGCAGCAACTTGCAGAAAGTTTCAAATCTATGGTTTTTGTTTCGAGCCAAAAAGTAGTTGTCCTATACAATTTGTATATATTCCAAATCATTCCCCTCTTAGTATACTGCTAGCATATTTGGGAAATGGCTTCTCTCACAGCCTTTAAGGGGTTAGGGGTTGTCAGAGGAATAAAAAAAATAGTATTTTTCATATTTTTTCTTGACACTATTTTTTTTACTTATAAGAGAAAATATTTATATAATATTTCAACTTGACTTCACCATTACAAAAAATAATAATAATACCTTTTGTTGAACCCTCTCTTACAAGCAACAGCAAAGTCTTTGGTTTAATAGTAAATCTATAACTTTATCAAAAGATTTTAAATTAAATACTTCTAATTTTTTTATTAATAAACTATTGTTTTTTCCCTTGAAAATTCGGGGGTAGGCTTTTAGACGTCATCATTTTGTTAATTAAAAAAACTATGAAAAAGTACTAGATTTACTTATAAACCAAAGATTTTTTTTGTTGCCTTGATCTTAGACGAACGAGTACAAAGTTATGATGGTCACCGCAAAACACTACTTGTGATAATGGGGCCAACAAAGATGGTAATTACTTCGTCCAATTTTTTTACTTCGTTAAAGTCAAGTTAAAACGTTGTCTAATAACTCTGAATTATTAGCTTTTTAGAATAGAAGAGTACAGGAAAAAAACGGTCCGAGTTAAATTTTATGATTTTGAGAAAAAGCAATTTTAAATTTTAAAACGCTACAAAAACTAACGTATTTGGATTAATTAAATTTTCTTTTTACCAATATGTTTCCTAACTATCTGAGATCTGTAGGTCATAAACTGCAAGCATTTTAAAAAAAATATTGATAGAAAAATCAACAATTTATTGATATCTGGTCGTGACTTAGTCCGTTTTTTCCTCTGAATTTATAACAAATTTGTTTTGTAAAATATGTTTATTTTACTCAACAACCAGCGTTATGCCTATATATATAATAATCAATACAGTAAAACAAATCTAAACTAAAAAATAATCTTCGGTATTCTCACATGAATCTAATCACCAAAAATAAAAACTTAATACTTTGATTAGTGTATGAAAATAAGATTCTTTTTTATATACTTTAAAGGTTGTTTAATGGGAAATATTTTTATATTTTCCCAGTTAATTATGCACTAGTGAGTTAAACTAATCTAGAGCTTCTTTTTCACAGAACTTTTAAAAATTCTTCAAATCGGTAAATTTGTAGGCTGAAATAGTTAGCACAACACTGCCAAATAAACAGGTAAAAACGCGACATAGCCTGTTTTTGCACGGACTCATCACGTTATTCCCCGGTACGGGATATTTTTTTTATTTAATATCTCCTAACTTATCGCGTTTTTGCCGGGGATTGTTTTTAGGACAAAATTTAACAATATCCTCTATCGGATTATGTCAGTATCTAATTTCGTCAAAAATTGACTTAGCTCATTTTTCCTCTGTACCCTTCAATTACAATCGATAAGTTGTAGGGGACTTGTCTGCAGCTCCTACTATACCAATAGTGATGAGCAAAGCAAGACCGAGACCAAGACCGGGCTAGTCTTGGTCTTGGTCTTGCAAGCCTGGTCTTGGTCTTGGTTTTGCAAGCCAAAAGAAGGTCTTGGTCTTGGTCTTGGTCTTGCACCACCCGGTCTTGGTCTTGGTCTTGCTGGTCTTGCTTTTTTTGGTAGTAATAATTTAAACTAAGCAATCTTGAATAAAATATATCTTTTTAATACTTAAATATAAATAAAGATGTAGACTATATTTTTTGCTTTAAAATTTTAAAATATACCAATTTTAATCTTAAATGTACATTTGAATTATTTGATTTAAAAGCATATTTTAAATGAAAGGGTTTATTTATTCATAGCTCCAGGGCCGGATTTAACTCTTTTCCGCCCTTAGGCTGATATATTTTTGCCGCCCTAATATGCCAATATATTTTGGATATCAGAATAAAAAATTTAGCAATAAAAGAATGTAAACTACACTAGTAATTCTTATAAAAATGTATTAGACAAATTTAACAAAAGTAAAACATACAGAAAATTAAATAACAATTCTTTAAAACAAATTTCAAAATTTTGGTGCCTATTCATTAAATATATTTTTTTTTAAATTAATTTACCATTACATTTTTTAAAAAATTAATCGTAATTTGCCGCCCTAGGCTTCAGCCTACTCAGCCGTTGCGTAAATCGACCCCTGTATAGTGCTCTATTTTTGGATAAATTAAGACACAACCTTCTTTTATACATTTAGTGGCATATAGAAACCTTTTAGGGATGAGAATGATAAATATCAGAAATAGAAGCATATAAAATTAAAGCAAATACAAAACTGTGTACTGGTGAGCAGAAAAAAAAAGACTGTTAATTTCAAGCAGATGTGAAATTTCAGTGAAAATAATTCTGATATGAAAACATTGGTTTCTGACTAAAAAAAAAGTTATTTAAAAAACTTTTAAGTTTGTATGAACTTTTTATCTTTAAATTAGTTAAACATTTGCCGTACAAGTTTGTAAAAATACTTTATAAACAATCTGCAGATACAAGGGGGCTGAATAGTGTGACATAGCTCGATATCTCCGAAATCGTCCATTATAGTGACAAACTAAACATACAAAAATTATAGACAAAAGGGGCATAAAATGTAAAATTATTTTCTATTCCAGAATTTTCCGATCAATCCACTGCCACTCAAGAAAACTACCTTATTTTTAGCTTCTCCCCTAAAATAAAAAATTTTTGGCGTAAAATCAATTTAGAAAAAATCGCCACCCTGTATATTATGCTGGAAATTGTCATATAGGAACAATGTCGACGTAGATGGTTTTTAAATATAATTTTCGGTTTTGACTTTTCTGTCTAAACAGGAAGTGATTTTTACAATCCATTTATATAAAAAGTATTTCTTTATCACATGGGAAATATATTTTTTATTAATCCATTACTTTAACATTTATATCTTAATTTTAAGAAGCCATCTAATGGTGCTATTTCTTACAGTGTGGAACAAAAATAATGGTTTTCTGAATGTTGGAGATTTTTTATCCACCCGGTAAGTGATATCACTAGATAGCTAATTTAAAAAAAGATTAGAAATATGAAAGTAATTTTTAGCTTCTATAACTTTTGTTCTCTGCCGTAAACGATTTCGAAGATGTCAAGCTTTGTCGGACCATTGAGTCACCATCTCATTATTTTTGAAACATGTTATTAAATTTACTCGTTATCGTTGTTAGAGAACTATAGAACTAAAAGAACAAAGTAATCGATTTAATTATTATTTTATTAAAGAAACTCTTACTTATTAAATAATCGCCTCTTTTGGCAATTCTTGGCACATTTTTTGCCATGTCTATATGAAATACCTCTGTATATTGAATATTAAAATTAAATATTATAATATCAAAAAAAAGTTGCACAAGTGCAAGAGTCTTGCAGGTCGGTCTTGGTCTTGCGTAGTCTTGCACACCTCGGTCTTGGTCTTGGTCTTGGTCTTGCAAGCAAAAAGGCGGTCTTGTTCTTGGCCTTGGTCTTGGTCTTGCTGCAAGACTAAGACCAAGACCGGTCTCGCTCATCACTATATACCAACCACCAAGCGCAACTATTATGACTTTTATTTAGTTTAAAAATTCTGTTATACCACTTAATATTTGTAACATATCATGTTATCAAAATAGGATGTTATTCACATATAAATAATAACTATTTTATTTTATGGCTTTGCTAATAACTTTACATACGTTTAGGTATACCATTTTTATTAGGTTACCTTTGAGGTTAATTTAAAGAAAAAAAAATAAAAACACTGTAAGTTATATTAAAAAAACATTTTGGTTTTTCTCCAGAATAAAGAAAACATATATACCTATTTTAAATTTTATATAAATCTAAATTATTGGTAAATTGTAAAGGCAAAGTCTATGGTTGCGAAAATATAACTAAAAATCATACGAATACTTTATTATTTCTTTATGAATCTAATGAAAATATAAAAATGCTAAATATTTAAACGGGTTGTCTCTGTTAATATGAGAATATATTAAATGTATTATTAAATTAAAATTCATTTTAAATTTACTTACAAATGTGAAGGGACACCTACACGTCCACGTGTTTCGATTATTCTCGTTAAGGTATATCCATATTTGTTTAAAAAAATAGGTAATTGTCTCGAAAGTTGCCTTTTCTCCGATTTTGACCAAAATTGGTATACGGGGGCGCTGATTACGAATCTGGATTAATATTTTTTCGGCAACGCTTCGTTTTCGAGATATTTATCATCAAAGTTGAAAATCAAACCTTATTTACACTATTCCTCCTTCTTTTTGCACAGAATTCTTGATTTTTACACTAAATTGGAATACACTATTTTATAAACACCTTTTAAAAACTTGTTTTTTTTATTTATTTTTCACCTTTTTCCATTTAATTGCAAACCTCCACTTTTACACGCCGCAATGTGTCCGCAACTACAGATTTTATAAGCAAAGATGGCCGCTGTTTTTGAACTTAGAACTTTGCAATTCAATGAAAAAAAGGTGTAAAATAAATAAAAATACAATGTTTTAAAGGGTGTTTATAAAATATTGTGTGCCACTTAAGTGTAAAAAGCAAGAATTGTATACAAAAAAGAAGGGGGAATATAGTGAAAATGAGGTTAGCTTGATTTTCAACTTTGATGATGAATATCTCGAAAACCAAACTTTGCCGAAAAAATATATTTTTAGATTCGTAATCAGCGCCCCAAAAAACCCTTGTATACCAAATTTGGTAAATATCGGAAAGGAGGCAACTTTCGAGACAATTACCAAAAAATATTTCATTCTAAAGAAAATTTACTTAGAAATGCAAATTACTCCTATTATTTTAGCGAAAAGAAATAAAATTACCAAAGAAATGATAATCTTAATGTCTCCTTGACAAAACTTTTGATGTTAACATTTTATTTTATTGTTTACAGGTATACACATACATATAAAGATTAAAATAATCTTGTTTTCTGGATAATTTTAGTGAATAAAAATAATTTGGCTTTTCTCCAGAATAAAGAAAAGATATATATTTATTTGAAATTCTATATAAATCTAAATTTTTAGTACATTTTTCCCTTCACAATTTACTAAAAAATTAGATTTATATAGAATATAATATAAAATATATTTTTTTATTCTGCAGAAAGGCAAAATTATTTTTTTCACTAAAATAATCCCTGAAATATAAAATAATTTTTAAACTATAAGTTATGTTTACGTAATTATAAAACCTATAATTAACTTCGTAGAAAATTATTTGCGTCGGACTTTTTATGAACATTACTTCCCCCATAACAAACACTCTTCAAACAAAATCACATATTAACAATTGATTTTATTTTACCAAACACCGCTAAAGCAAAAGGGGCTTTAAAAGCGCTGGGAAATTCGTTTTTCAACTTCAGTAAGTTTCAGAACTGAACGTAATTTGGTTATTTTTTCGGATTTATTACTTATTCAACTTGAAACGCGCTCTTCTTAGCATATAAATAGTTTTCTCTGGCATGGCATTTTGATTAAAATTCATACAAGTTGAATAATGATATAATGAATAATAAAAAAAATAGTTTTAATATTTTTAAGTTTAAATTTCTTTATGGTAATGGAAAATTGTACAAGAATAGAAAATGGGGAAAATGGTTATTTAAATAAATCTTGGAAAGAAATTTAAAATCCTTAAATAGAAGTTGTTTTAGAAGAAATTTTAAACTACTACTGGTCGGTTATATTCTAACAAGATAAGGAAATTATTTATATGAAATGAAATACGCGTGAGTTAACCTATATTAACAATTATATACTTAAAATGCGAGTAGGAGTCTTTTTTAAAGTAAGAATATAAGAATTGTTTTATAATTTTGAATATAAGATTAGGGTAAATTGATTCTTTTTTAATGTCGATTTAAGTTTTAGCTTCAAGGGAGGGGGGTTAAGTTTGAAACTTTTTTCATTTTTTTTATTTAATATTTTAAATGTGAAACATCTGAAGAATATTGCCTTAAATTTTGAGGTTAATCGAAGCAAAATTGACGAATTTAGGATAGTTTTAATGATCGTTGCTCCAACTCAGTTGCGTGAGCGTACAAAATTTTAAATAGATTTTCCCAAACATGTGATTTTTAAAGTCGATGACCACCATCCCGAAAAAACTACTAAATCGATCGTTTTAAAAGTTTGCACACATATTCTACATACAAATAATTATCAAGTGACGTCGAGTTTTTTTTTTATTTTTCAATTAGTATCAATCTTACAATAACAAAAAGGTCGATTTTATTGTTAAAAAAATCGACATTTCAACTTCAAAATAATGCAAAAAATTTAAAAATTGATAAAATCAAAAAAACTTAGAGCGTCAATTTAGAGAGAAACTAATATACTAATTAAAACAATTTGTTTTTGTTATTTCAAATAATCCAGTGCTGAGAAATCGTGGTCACCGCAAAAATTTTTTTCAAGGCACCAGTTTATGAAAGGTAGTTTATTAACACAGGGCTTAAAAAAAAATTAATAATTTCCTTCTTTTCTAAATCTGGAGATTTTGAGGACAAGGAAAACCTTTGCAGGCAAAAGTTCTAAGGTCTAGACACTCTAGGGATAAAAAGAACAAACAAAATTAAAAGTTCGGGCCTCTCAAGTAGGACTGTAAAGCGATGCTTAACAGTACTACATATACCGGCTAATTTCTCGGAGCAGAAGCGGTAAATATACCTATAGAAGAGCAATAAATCCTTTACAGCCTGTTGATGAGCAAGAGAAGGAAGCTTTCGTGAGAGTGGGATCATTATTAAGTCGAAGAGTTCTTCTTTAAATGGAATCCAGATTACCAAGAGTTATAAAAGACGCCATTCTCAGAAATAGAAACAAGAGACGGCCTATTTTGGGATACACACATATTTTACCGACTTAAAGATAAGAAACACTTCCTGGCTTAAAAAAGGAATTTCTAGCTTTTTAAAGCTGCTATGGCTATGAATATAATGTGTTTATGCCAATTAGGCCTATGATATATATATATATATATATATATATATATATATATATATATATATATATATATATATATATATATATATATATATATATATATATATATATATATATATATATATATATAATATATATATATATATATATATATATATATATATATATATATATATATATATATATATATATATATATATATTTTTTCAATACAAAAATGGTTTAAAAATTTTATATTATTAAGTAATTTTTGGCGTGCGTTACTGTATTTCTACTTCCCAAATGAAGATGGCGTTTGAGTAGAATTAAAACATACTCCCTATACTAATAGTAAGTTTTAATTCATAAAGAAAAATTTCGTTACGAAAGAATAAGTTTTTTTTGTGCTATTCCATTATTTTTTACAAAGAAAATAATTGACAAAGTGGAGAAACGATTTTACTTTTTATTGAGTATTTAAAAAGCACTAAATAACTAAATAATAATATGGCTTTCATACAAAATGGATATATATCAAATATTTAATATATATATATATATATATATATATATATATATATATATATATATATATATATATATATATATATATATATATATATATATATATATATATATATATATATATATACATATAGGGAGAGAGTGTCATGGTGAACAGCAAAGAAAACGGATATTGTTCGCAACAGCAAACATAATTGTGTAGCACTAAACTGGGCTAGATTTTTGGTGCACCAACCCAATATCAATTTAAGATTCTGTGAATGAGATGTCTGTATTACCTTGCGCCTGTTTTTCAAATCAGGCCTGGAGACTGGCTGAGAAACTGAATATTATCGTTAGCCAAACTATGGATGGGACTGATTGTGAAAAAGAAAAGGTTGTTATATAAAGAAGAAATAGAGTTGCTGCCAGTACTGAGTCCTGCAGCCCTCAGCATTACCATGATGGGAGCCAGAAGAGTAAGCATCTACAATAACGGATATAAGTCGTTTAAAAAGGAAACTGGAGAATCAAGAAAAAGTTTAGGTAGAAGATCGTAAAAGAGTACTTTTTTAGTAGAAGAATATACCAAATCTGGTCAAAATCTTTAAATATGTCAGTCAAGAGCAACGACCTGGGATTTACCAAGAAACTCAAGAGACTTGTTCCAGTTATGTGAAACAAAGGAAAAAAGAGCCTCTGTGGACCTTTTGTGACGAAATGTTTATTATTATTGGATTTGTTTTTTTTTTAAATCATAAGTTGGCTTTTTGTTCGTCTCTTGGCCATGTCTTTACCGGTCTACGTTGTTAAGGGCAGATTTTGCGTTTTTAATGAGCGAGTAATTGATAGCCTAAAGCAGCAAAAAATTAAAGCCACTTTTTAAAGTAAAAACAAAACTTCACTATCTTGCCAGACAGTGACATGAAATATTTAAAAAAAGCTAAAAAATAGGGTTGACATAAGGAAACCCAATTTAAAGCACGATATAAGCAGTTTAAGCAAAATTAAGCCTAACTTTGGATGGATCATTTTTGAAATAATATTGATTTGGGCATTCTTAGCTTGAATGCGTCGAATTAAAAAGTTGTGTCCTCGGAAGTTAAATACAAAATTTACACATGCTCCAGAAAGGGGCTTGACATTAGCCGCTTCAGCTATTCAATATAAACTTACTGATTGTTAAATTCTATGATATAATTTTACCATAGTTTACATTTATTACTATTTATAAATTAAGTCATATTTATGTGCGATCAGGCGTATATTGACTACAAAAAGTGGGTGGGGAGCTAAATGTTTAATTCAAAAATTAAATAAAATAATGTAGATAAAAATTAAATTACCTCTCAAAATGTTTTAATTTGTTTCAAAAAGGTGGGATCCTGACCCCCCTGGCCCCCAAGTATACGTCACCGTGTACGACATTTCTGATCGATAAACGTCACTGCCTACAAGTTATTATATTTTACTTAAGCAAAATTTCTAAGATTTTCTTCTAGGCAGGCTGCATTTTAAATTGTGTATATACTTTAATTACCTATATTGATCATTGACATTTTAATACTTTTATTAATAATGATCAAATACAACTCGTAACTTTAAAATTTTATAAATGCAGCAACATTGTTTTATCTTTTTTATAACTTAATTTAATCTTACATATTACACAAAATTTAAAAGGTAGCTTTTTTTTCGCCAAAACCAGTAACAATATATTTTTGTTTTTCTTTTTGCAAAATATGCATTCCATCAGACTACAAATAAAACCAAAATTTCATATATGTTGGTCAAACAGTAATTAACTTACGGCTTTAAAACGGTTCTGTGAACGTTTAAAACAGTTAAAATTGATCATGTTACCAGTAAAAGCAATTAAAATCGCACCTAGCTAACAAATATACGGTTTGTAATAAAACAAATATTTTTTTATGTTTTGATATAATATTTTTGACAATATAGCTAGTAATAAAGTATTCCATATAAAGTCCGTGATAGTGGAACTTATAAAATAATGCTTAACGACACGCACATAAGCAGTGACTTGACCATTTTTATGTCAAATTTGGCACTTTTTTTTTAAATATCCAGTGTAAATGCTAAGCAAAAAAGCTACTCGTTTTTAAATGTTTTACGAATTTACCAACTTAAAATTTTTTTGTACAATTTCTGTTATGGGTTTTTTAAATTTTACCAAACTTTTTACAAAGTATCCCTTTATACCCAACCCATATTTTTTAATATACCAAGACATTTTCAAGATATCGACCATTTACCCAGGTATGGTACGTTTCACAATAATTCGTTGATTTCTTGACAGCAATGAAATTTAAATTACAACACTCAGTGGAAAACCCAACAATAAATAGGTTGCCTGACAAATATCTATTGAGTAGGCACCGCACCTTTTGAAAGTGTACAGGTCCTGATTACTTACTAATATTTATAGTTTAGGTTAGCTATTTTGGATGCTCAATAACACACTCAAAAATACCTTGACAAACTCCAAACGACTGATGAACTAAGACGAAAAGACTCTGCCTTATATTCAACACCTGCAATTTGCCCATAACCTACATAATATACCAAAAAGTAGGTACAATAATAAAAAAAGAAAATTTTAAGTCCGGGCCTACATGCGGGTACCCAAAGTATATTGAGTTTTACGACTAACAGTAGCAGGTAAAACAAGAAATCAACGAATTATTGTAGAACGTACTGTAGTAACTCGTCTTATTTAGGGGGCGTATTATTTTAATAAGATAAAATGTATCTACGATAGCAGTTTTATTTTCTATATAGCAAAATAACGATATATACTGGAACAAACTTGTTTTAAAGGTACTTATGGTATTTATAGTAAAAACTTTTAGATGTACTAGACAAGGTTTTGGCTATCCCTATAGTGCTATTTTATCTAGTCTATACAATTTTTTTATCTGTGTAGTACCAGCCCTCATTGTGAGTGACGTTTCTGTGACGTCCTCTATTGGTGACAACGCTTTAGGTTTTAAAACAACCATGACCAAATACCGACGCCACATGAACTTCACATTCGACATTATGTTCTATCTGGGTAAGTGGGCAAAGACAATGTCCGAAAGTGAATTAGTAGACCAGAAAAATTATCTAAAAATAAATCGATTTTGTCAGATAACTCGGATCGAAATGCGGTTTTCGACATCCTACTCGGAAAAGCATCAGGAATTCATTGTACATATGAGAGGGACCTGGTCGACCCAGAGTGCATTTTGGAGCATAAAATACATCCCTGAAATTCATCAATTCAAAATCGATAAAATACCGTAGAAATTACTCCCCGGGGGTTTTCGAGGGCGCTAATTTCAAATTCGACCTTGGAAGCGCTGATTCGGGTTTCGCCGTCGAAACAACCCTACGATCGGCGGGGGTGGTTCTGTGGGGATGAATTTTGGCCAAAATTGCGAATCTAGAAGAAGCATGATCCTAAATATTTTTTTTAACACGCTAAGACAACAAGATTTTTTGACAAAATTCAAGGAACGACGCAAAGAGAATTCCACGTGCATGAACTGCGTCGACAGTGAACCGGTGCCACGCTTTCTTCCGGCTCTTGGCGTCCAATATCGAAAAGCTTTGCTTTTAATCAGTAATGTGGATTTCTGCTTTTCATCTTTAAGTATTTTACTAAAGTGCTTGGGTATATGACGTACATTTGCGATAATGTTGTTTTAGCGATTTGCGTGTTTAAAAAAACTATTTTTTCTGGGGATCTTGCTTCTTCTAGATTCGCTATTTTGGCCAAAATTCACACTCACACAGCCACTCCTGTCGGTGTAGGTTTGTTTCAAAGACGGATTCCGAATCAGCGCTCACAAAAACCCCCAAGTTGTACCTTTGAACCAGATTCTCGCGACCTATCGTTAGAGGGTGATTTTGTCTAAAATTCACCCCCGTGGAGAAACTTCTGGGCGCATGGAGGTAAGTAACACGCGGCATCGCCATTCGGGATGCCCATTCGTATTTTTGAATGTAACACGCGGGCTGGCCACATGGAGGTAAGTTTCACCCATCATTGCCATTCGGAAAAGAGATATCTAAGTAATTTATTTATAAGGAGAAATAAAATTATTTTTTACCCGACTTCCAAAAATTAGGAGGTTTTTAATTTTCCCGTATGTATTTATTTTTGTATATTTGACGATAACTCCGTAGTTCAGAGGTCAATTTTTCTGACTCTGTTTTTATTTCATTCAGGAGAATCTAAAGTGGTCCCATTTAAATCTTGTTCGAAAATTCATTTCCATAGGGGGTAAATAGGGGGGTGGTCCATCTTTTGGACGGTCTTTGCTTAAGAATATATAATTTTTACTTTTATTTTTAGTCGCTTTCCACAAAAAATTTAAGAAAGATTTTTTTTAAGACCATTTGCTATTTAAGAGGGCGCCAAATCCTTGTTCTTTTAACGATTTTAACGACTTCATGGTAAAAATTGGGCGTGGCAACCCCAAAATTTTCCGGATTCGCCAGACTGGCCTCTGGCGGGCATGGCTTGCCCCCAAAATTTTTTTCTGGGTACGCCACTGATTTCATAGTTATTAATACCATTTTGTATGATTATGAAATGGACCAACATGAGATTTAGTTTTCTTTATCGCTTTTTGAAAAGTGGAAAAAATAAAACTATTTATAAAAAAATGTTTAATAATTTAAAAAAATGTAAGTATCATAATAAGGGAAATAGTTATTTCGCTATTTTTCTGTCACCCAATCCTTTATTGTTTTTACATATTTGCCAAACGAGTGTGTGCAACTAAGCTTTGAAGGTCCAATAAAGGGATCGTTTCAATTGTTTGCTTGATTAACTATGGATTTTGGATGTTTTCGCGGTAAAAGAATATAGTGCAAAGTAGCACTCGATATCACCAGTAGTGTGCCAATAAATTGGCCAGCTCGCGTGTTACTTTTAAAACTACGACCGGCATGCCGAATGACGATGCCACGTGTTATTTACCTCCATGCCTCCCGGGCAACACAGGGATGTTTCGAGGTCAGATTCGGAATCAGCGCCCCCGAAAATCCTCAAGAAGTACCTCTGACCCGGATTCGCGCGGCCTATATTTAAGAACTGATTCTAGCCAAAATTCACCCCTTGGCATCGTATGGATGATTCGAGGTCAAATTCGAAATCAGCGCGGTCGAAAACACCCGGGGCGTAACTTTGGTCCGGATTCTCGCGTCCTTTCATGCAGGGGAATTTCGGCGAATATCCACCCCCTTGTAGTCACCCCGGGCATCGTAGGGGTATTTAAAGGTCAGATTCGGAATCACCGCCCTCAAAAACCTCCGGGAATTTTTACGTTATTTTACATTATTTTATTGACTTTATATATTTTGGAAGAATTATGCAATTTCGGGGATGCACTTTATGCACCCGAGATGCACTTTGAGTTGACCAGCTTCCTCTCATATGTACAATGAACTCCTGGTAACTCCCGAGTTAGGCCGGAGTCTCATGCGTCCGATTTCCGACCATCCGACGTAAGAAAATTTTTTAATCTTTTTGTCGGAAAACCTGCATGTCTCATTGATCCGAATTTCGGATCCGATATCCAGTCAAAAGAAAAGAAAATAAGAGCATTTTAAAAGTCAACCTGTGAAACTGCAATGAAAAAAGGGGAAATAATAACCTAACGGAACTAAAATATTATTTAACGGAAGAAGAGAAAGTGGTTGTTGAGAATGAGGTAAATTCAGGTTAAGGTTAAATTTTTTTAAAGGTTTTAAATTATAACTGTTTATTTTAATATTCAATATATTCATTGAATAAATATTGAAATTACCCCAACAAAGTAAATAAAGTAAGGTTAAAAGACCAGAAAGAAACGTCCGACGTCGTACAAAATTAAAATTAATTTAGCTTCATCCGACGTCGGATAAAATGTTAAAATATTCGGATGAAAAATGGCGCCAAAATGTTCCGACCAATCAAAATACTTTCGGATGATCGGACCGTCGGAAATTGGACGCATGAGACTCCGGCTTAAGATGTCAAAAACCCCATCCCGATTACAGTTGCCTGGCAAAATCGATTTATTTTTAATTGTCCTATGGTAGGCATTAAAAACTGATATTTCAAGAAACACCATTGTTTGTATTAAACATGATGATTATGATGTCCTTACTTTTGTACTTAGTGTACATGTTATATGAACAAAATGAAAATTTAAAGTTTATTTTAACCTTAAGTTCGCTGTGAACGTTCGGTTCGTTATATCCGAACATTACAATAATATCAGAGGTCCACAAAAAAAAAGTGGTGTGTGCGGGTGGTCGGACTAGGATTTTCTGGTGTATTTTTTTCCGCTGAACATAAATCTAAAGTCAAAAATGGAGGTCAAACAGCAAAAAAATCGAAAAAAGGCGTAATTTCAGATATTAACAATTTTTTTTATTTAAAACGTCAATATTTCAAAAACTATAATATATACCAGACATTTTATATGACATACACTATGTTTTTATACAAACTTTTATTTTAAGTTATATAACCTTTTTGTCTAAATGAAATATTTTTCGAATTATAATCGAGGTAAATGGATTTTTTTTTGGATTTTGTCTGCAAATTTTGAGTGATTTCAGATTCAACTAAATAAAATAAATGATTTATAATAGAAAAACCTTAAAATTCACAATAATAAAAAATATTTTTCCCCATTAAGGAAAAAAAATTGTCAAAATTACCTTTTTGTTTGTATCTCCTTTATCATTTATCTTATCAAAAATGTTTACATAACTTTTTATATGAACAATTTAAAAAGCTTTATTTTTTGTTTTATAAAATTTTTTGTATCTCTTATAGTTTATATAGTCGTAGTCCGAAAATTCCGTGGTAGCAGGTTTCTGCCGGTAAATGTACCACATCGGTTTTTTAGTTTTTTTGTTTTTTTTTTTGTTTGACTCCAATTTTAAGTACAGATTCATATTCAGCGGAAATAAAATACGCCAGAAAATCCTAGTCCGGCACCAGCACACACCATTTTTTTTGTGGGCCTGTGTATTTTATATACTTTACTCAGCGAAAAAAAAATAATAACAACTGAAACTAGATCAGTTCCAGATTGGAATTAAGATTGAATAAATTAAAAACAAACAGCATTTTTCTTTGATCCAATTATTGATACAAAAATAAAAAATTTTGAAGAAAATGTCAAATTTGGCAGTAAAAAAAGTAACTTGACTTTATCAGATAAGAATTTCTTAAAGCGGCTGGAACCCCTATGGGAAGCCTGAAGATAACAGTTGTCTGACTTTTTTTAAAATACCTGACATAAATTTGTGTTACTTTCTGCAGAACCCGCTCTAGGGGCGGACAACCCGGACATTTGTCCGGGGCGGCAAATCTAAAGGACGGCATTTTGGCTGTCAATGTGACAAAATACTGATAAGTTGCCTAAATGGTTGATTTTTTTTGACGAAAACTAACTTGCAATTTATACATTTCTTACTTTACTTTTTTTCCTAAAAGCTAAAAAAATATTTGTAATCCAATATTTTAAATCTGAATTAAAAACAACCGCGTAGAATAGCAGGCAGGGCCGTATCTAGGTAAGGCCGCGCCCTTGGCGGAGCTTAACATTGGCGCCCCCCCCACACACACCGGGAGATTTGGGGAGTATGGAATACCCCCGAACGAAAACGGGGATTTCGGGGATAATCCCTCGGAAATTTTACAAAATTAAAGTGCAAATTTGTAGGTTTAAAGTTTTTTTGACTCGAGAATTTCGTTTCTTTAAAACACCAATTTCGTGGTGGAATTTGTGCCAAATTCTATATTCTCTTACTATACATCCTTATTTCCGAATGATTAGAATAAATTTTCTCAACAATAAAGTTGTAGTTACAAAAACACTGTGCATAGCAGGCCTACTAAAACGTAACATTTATACTTTATTATATTAAAAATATATAATTTGCTAATGTGGATATATTTATATGTAGGTAAGTATATATATTTATTTGTCTGTCCACGTGATTCTGAAGTTAGGGCTTGAGCTAGGCACAGTGGTAGTCTTTAGCAGTGGCTAGAACCTAACAAAGCCCGTTTTTTGAATTTCGCCCCCGGGACAAAAATAGGAGCAAAAAAGTTTTTTTTTTACCGTTAGCCGTACGGAAGGCGACTTACGGGGACAGAGGCTACTTAATATTGTCTCTTGCCTGGCGGAGACAGGCTTTTCATCTAGTATTAAATAACATGTAAAAAAAAGAACAAGTGCTGCTCCCAATTTATAAAATACCAAGTTATATGCAGCTTAAATATTAAAAAAATAAAAGCGTTACATTCTCGCTGTAGGTATCAGTATAAATTAATATTTTATTAATATTCATAATTTTTTTCAGTCCTAATATATTAAAAATAATTAAATTAAGTATCTAAGTTAAAAATTTGTTATTCTCTCGTAATTTATTTATTTAATTGGTTTTGTCTATAAAAAATAATAATATCTACTAATATGACGACGGTACTGATAACTGATGAAAGAAAAAAATATTATTCAGTCAGTCGATTTTGCGACCCTCGGGTAGCTGCGCCCTTGGCGGGCGCCCATCTCGCCACCGCCTAAATACGGCCCTGATAGCAGGCAGGGCGCTCCATGAACTGTTTGGTACAGGAATAAAAGAGAATATATCATGCACTGTCTTGTTTATTACTTTTATTAATTAAAGGGCTGTTCCGTTACAAAATAGCATTATTCTTGCCAATATGGCGATGGTAATTAAAAGTGCAAATTTATATTATGTAGAAGCTGTTTGAGTTTATAGAGGAATATTTGGCATATTATACATAGTTCAGTACGTGTTAATTTTTTAAGGTGAGTACATCTATAAATATAAAGCTGTTTGGTTTAATAGATAATTTTGTTTAATTATAATGAAATTTAATTAATATTTAAATAAATTATAAATTTTAAATTATTTTGCTAAAATCACTACAGGTACTTTTTAGCGACATTTATGGCTTTAAAGAAAGTAAATAAATTTGGTAATTTTTCTTCAATATTTTGCGGAGCGCTCGGTACGCGAGTCCGTCTCGCACTAGACCGTTTTTTCCTTAAATAGTGTTTCAAATAAAATTACCCTCTGCTCTTTGTTAATTGCGAGATGTTTCTATATCTCAATAGTACCACTTCTGTAAATTATTAATTTCTTTATTTTGTCAAAGTTCTGTGTTATCAAATCAAACATTGCCTCTATTATATAAAACTTACGATTTTAAGAAGCTAAAACTTTATTCTTAATTTTCCTTATTATAATTTTATATTTTATATTGTTTTTTTTAGATACTGTTTCTTCCAAAATGTCTGACCCACAAAAAAAACTGATTACCAGTACAAAAGACGAAGGCTGGAAAAGGAAGCCCAAAGGCAGATACAAGCTGGAGCTTTAAAAAATTATTTACAAAAACAGGGCAGTATCAAAAATGATAACTCAGAGTGTCCAGTATCAAATCCAGAAATAAAAGAAAATACGAAATTGCCAGAGAGGGAAGATGACCAACAAAGGACGATATTTCCAAACCAACTGGAACTGGCACTACTCCCGCATCAAATGAAAGCACTATAACCATTGACAACAACCCGGCACCTACAGAAAGCGCTTTATGACCATTAAGTACGGATCCAGCATTGGGGCCGAGAATTTTGGGAGATGCCGAAAAAACCTTTTTGGTAAGGCAAGGTTCACCTAAGCCATTATACCGGGTGTTTCTCAATGGTGATTCCCCCCTATAACTTTTTTATTTTTTAAGATGAAAAAATTAACCTTGGCTTGTTCATATATGACCTAAAAATGCTTTGAATGACGTATTCAATTGTATCTGATGATTTTGAATTTTAAATGGATCACCCTGTATTTTTTTCACCTATTCGATAGAAAATGACATCCTTAAAAATATTTTATTTTTTAAAATTCAATCTAGAGTGCCTTGACGTTGTTAAAACAACCAATTTTGAGTCCAGAAGTCGTGGAAAATAGTTTAAATTATCTTTCATTTTTTATGTCTTTTCCAGAAAGGTAAAAAGATTTCAAATTTTTATTTTTGGACATTACTATTTTTTTTTAATGTAACGATAATGGCTCTTTGGCATATTCGAAAAGAGCTTTTTTGTGAATAATTTTATACTCCACACTTTATATTTGGAGTTAAATCAACACTAAAAAAGCAAAAATATAGGCATAGTAGTTGTTGCTTATAAAAATAGTATTTATTTTATTATACATAGTTCAGTACGTGTTAATTTTTTAAGGTGAGTACATCTATAAATATAAAGCTGTTTGATTTAATAGATAATTTTTTTTAATTATAATGAAATTTAATTAATATTTAAATAAATTATAAATTTTAAATTATTTTGCTAAAATCACTACAGGTACTTTTTAGCGACATTTATGGCTTTAAAGGAAAGTAAATAAATTTGGTAATTTTTCTTCAATATTTTGCGGAGCGCTCGGTACGCGAGTCCGTCTCGCACTAGACCGTTTTTTCCTTAAATAGTGTTTCAAATAAAATTACCCTCTGCTCTTTGTTAATTGCGAGATATTTCTATGTCTCAATAGTACCACTTCTGTAAATTATTAATTTCTTTATTTTGTCAAAGTTCTGTGTTATCAAATCAAACATTGCCTCTATTATATAAAACTTACGATTTTAAGAAGCTAAAACTTTATTCTTAATTTTCCTTATTATAATTTTATATTTTATATTGTTTTTTTTTAGATACTGTTTCTTCCAAAATGTCTGACCCACAAAAAAAAAACTGATTACCAGTACAAAAGACGAAGGCTGGAAAAGGAAGCCCAAAGGCAGATACAACCTGGAGCTTTAAAAAATTATTTACAAAAACAGGGCAGTATCAAAAATGATAACTCAGAGTGTCCAGTATCAAATCCAGAAATAAAAGAAAATACGAAATTGCCAGAGAGTGAAGATGACCAACAAAGGACGATATTTCCAAACCAACTGGAACTGGCACTACTCCCGCATCAAATGAAAGCACTATAACCATTGACAACAACCCGGCACCTACAGAAAGCGCTTTATGACCATTAAGTACGGATCCAGCATTGGGGCCGAGAATTTTGGAGATGCCGAAAAAACCTTTTTGGTAAGGCAAGGTTCACCTAAGCCATTATACCGGGTGTTTCTCAATGGTGGTTCCCCCCTATAACTTTTTTATTTTTTAAGATGAAAAAATGAACTTTGGCTTGTTCATATATGACCTAAAAATGCTTTGAATGACGTATTCAATTGTATCTGATGATTTTGAATTTTAAATGGAACACCCTGTATTTTTTTCACCTATTCGATAGAAAATGACATCCTTAAAAATATTTTATTTTTTAAAATTCAATCTAGAGTGCCATGACATTGTTAAAACAACCAATTTTGAGTCCAGAAGACGTGGAAAATAGTTTAAATTATCTTTCATTTTTTATGTCTTTTCCAGAAAGGTAAAAAGATTTCAAATTTTTATTTTTGGACATTACTATTTTTTTTTAATGTAACGATAATGGCTCTTTGGCATATTCGAAAAGAGCTTTTTTGTGAATAATTTTATACTCCACACTTTATATTTGGAGTTAAATCAACACTAAAAAAGCAAAAATATAGGCATAGTAGTTGTTGCTTATAAAAATAGTATTTATTTTATTATTATTATTATTAATTATTATATTTATAGGTATTTAAATCAAGATGCCTTATTAATAAACACAGCAATAACTTTAAATAACTAACTCGCATTTAATTATTGAATATAAGTAACATCATTGTTAAATATCAACGCATTTGTTTATTTCCAAGCCTACCTGGCAAAATTGCCGAAATGCATGACATGTGACTCTTTTAATCGAATTCCACGACTCCGATGTTTTAATAGTTTTATAAGCAACAACTATGCCTATTTTTTTACTTTTTTAGTGTTGATCTTACTTAAAATATCAAGTGTGGGGTATCAAATTATTCAGAAAGAAATGCCAACGAGCCATTATCGTTTCCTTTGAAAAAATTGAGTTATGTCTAGAAATAAAATTTGGAATCTTTTTACCTTTCTGAAAAAGACAAAAAATATGTCAGATAATTAAAACTATTTTTTTACGCCTCTCTGAATTAAAATTGGTTGTTTTAACGACGTCATGGCACTCTAGATTGAATCTTAAAAAATTAAATATTTTTAAAGCAAAATGTTAAAAGTTGATATATGGGTTTTCATTTTATTTAGAATGTCATTTTCTATCGAATAGGTGAAAAAAATACAGGGTGTTCCATTTAAAATTCAAAAGTTGAAGTCATTTCCGGTGAAACCGGAAATCGTCAGAAACAATTGAATACGTCATTAAATGCAGTTTTGGGTCATATATCGACAAGCCAAATTTAATTTTCCCATCTTAAAAAATAAAAAAGTTATAGGGGGGAACCACCTTTGAGAAACACCCGGTATAATTATAAATTTCCTTCCAATGACACTAGTCAACAATTTAGCCCAAATAATTATGAAAGAGTTTTAAGCAATGGAAAGCAAGTTTTAAGAGACTGGCTAGTTTACTCAATTTCAAAAAAGTGCGTTTATTGCTTTTGTTGCAAAGTTTTCGGGGGTGTGATCAGTTCCCTTTTAAAGATGGTTTTAAAAGTTAAAAATATCCCGTTGAAACTTTAAAAGACCACGAAATTTCCAAAAATCACATTAAGGCCCAAAAATCTTGGCTAGAACTAAATTAAAGGTTAAAGTGTTGTAATACTATAGATGCGGCTTCACAAAGAATTATTTATGCTGAAACAAACCATTGAGTGCTTCTAAGAATCGTAGGAATCACTAAAATGCTTAGTAAAAGTTGTTTGGCTTTTCAAGATTCAAGCGACAAGGTGTTTGAGCATAATAACGGTTACTTTTCGACAATAGTTGAGCTTCTATCTGAATTTGATCCCATTATGGAAGAACATGTGCGTACAGTGCTCAAAAAAGAGGAAACTAAAGCCTACTACCTCGAGAAAAATATACAAAACGAGATAATAGACCTATTGCATTAAAGTGTCAAATCTCATATTATTAATAAAATTAAAAAAAACAAATACGATTCTATAATTCTGACATTAGTAAGGTGGAGCAAATGACTCTTGTGATCAGATATGTTTCAATTAATAAATTTAGGTTGAAATAAAAATTAATAAACGCTTTTCGGGCTTCCTTCCAGTTAAAAGATTCACAGAAATACAAATGTCTAAAATTATAATTGAAGAACTTAATTATTTGGGTTTAAATTTACAATCTAGAATTAAAAATTTAAATTTGCAATGCATTCTACGTACCATGTGGTAGCCACTCTCTCAATCTATTGGTTAATGATATGGCAAAAGCATCCCTGGAAGCCGCTATTTTTTTTATGTGGCCCACAAAATATATTTATTCTTTTCGGCATCTATTTTTTGATAGGCAAAATATAAGATAGATTGTTTTTATTTTACAATTGATCAAGCACTTAATACTAGATTTAAGAAACTGAGTCACCATAATAACTATTTTCAATTCGTATATAATATATACGATTTAAAAACCATGTCTAAAGAAGTGCTATTAAAATAGTGCAAGAATTTGAAAAGTATTTTAACTGATAGTGATTCTGTTGACATAAATGGGGTTGAATTAACCAAGGAAATTTCTGCATTATCCGCACTTTTGGGAAAAGAAGAGAGCCCAACCAATGTACTATTAATAACAATTTTGCCCCAAACCTTGTGTTAAGAATATTACTGACTATTCCAATAACCGTTGCAAGTGGGGAAAGAAGTTTCTCTAAATTAAAATTAATAACTTTTTAAGTAACACCACCACACAAGATCTCCTTAATGGTTTGGCAATATTGGCGATTGAGCATGAAATTGCTGATAAAATAAACTTTAAAGAGGTAATACAAAAATTTGCAAAAATAAATATGAAAAAGGAAAGTTTTCTGTGAGTTTAGCGTAGTTACTGTTACTTTGCTTTAATTTTTATATAGGATGTAAGTTTTATTTCTGTGATTGTGATTGCAAATATACATTAACTTTCTTATACGGTACTTTTTAATTTATACTGTTTTGTCCTCTAGTTGAATGTTAATTATGTTACATTATTCTTTTCAAATATACGTTTATTATAATAATTTGATTTGTATTTTAAATAGCAGATTTATTTATAAATGGCGGCAAATTGCCTTCTTGTCCGGGGCGGCGTAAACGCTGAAGCGGGCCCTGCTTTCTGACATTTTAGGATTTTTTATTTAGCTTCAAACATGATTATTTGGGTGTATCACATACTGGCTACCCTTAATATATTAATACAGTTTAATGTTCTACATTGTTGTAATTTGGGGAAAACCTTGGGGATCGGCCTAGACAAAAATTGCTCCAAATTTGTTATTTTTAAGCACATTTTTAAAATAAAAAATAAAAAACCACATAAACGTTTTCTCAATTTTTTTTGAAATAAAACTAAACTAACTATGTAGAATAATAATTTATTACCTAAACTAACCAGCTTAAGAAAGAACCTTTATTATTTAACAATAGATGCTGTAAAGCCGATTAAGTGCAGTCAAATCTCTAACTTTAAATTGTTTTAGTTAATAAATTGTAAGTGTCTAACAAATAAATAAATTATTATAAGATATTACGACGTTTCCTAAAAAAACAGGTTTTTCTTTACTTTTTCTAGTTCTAAAATTTTGTAATTTTTTTTTGTCCTGGCCTTGTTTGGATTGGATTTTCGGATTAGCGGGACTCTAGTGTACACTTAACTTTGGACAGAAGGAACTTTTCTTTTTGTTTATTATCTTAATCTGGATATAAACAGATTGATTCATGGAGACTTTGGGCCTTCGTTTTATTGAGAGCGTGAGAATAAAAACATTTTATTGTACATCGAAACAGGATAGTCAATCCACGATGTTGCCGGGCAAGCAAGGGGTATGTCCTATACGACGCTCGTCTTAGCGTTAACAAATTACTAATGATGAGCCTAAAATTTCTTTTATCTCGTACAAATATATGTTAACTCTCGAACTTATATGTCAAACATTATTTTTGCATTTAACTACAAATAAAATGAAAAAGCGTTACCCAAGGGTTTACCTAAATGTTATTTAAGTCTGTATCATGACTGACTGAGATATGTAATTCCTATAACAATCGGTTTTACTGCATATAAATTAGTATCCTATCATAAAATAATGCATAATTTTGCTTATAATAGGTATATATTTGAAGAAACTAAATTTTGCTGTAATTTTGCAGTTTTCTATATCATTTATTAAATAAAATAAAATAATCCTAATTTACCAAATATAAGTACATATTTTTAATAACTGCATATAAATTATCAAAAAGTTCATAGCAACCAACTAATTGTTTATGCCTCTATCAAAAATTAATTTGCTGTCACGTATTTTTCAACCAAATTGGAGAAACATTTTCAATGGATTCTACATGACGACGATTTACCAGCATCGATTATCGAAAAAGCAGAAATAGCAAGTATAGATCTGCTTATGAAATCTCGTCACAGGTATGAAAAAGAATTTGTTATGTTTGAGAGCTGGTGTCAAAGTAAGGGTGTGAAGTCTTTTAAAGAAGAGATTTTTCTGACCTATTTCTCTTATTTATCAAAAACATGTAAACCCAATACACTATGGTCTAGATACTCTATGCTAAAATGTATCATTAAGTTACGAAAGAACATAGATTTAAGCAAGTTTTTTAAAGTGACGGCCTACCTTAAAAAACAAAGCGTTGGTTTTAGACCAAAAAAGGCTTAAGTCTTTTCAAAAGAAGAAATATCGAAATTCATGGATGAAGCGCCAGATGATACTTATTAACATATAAAAGTGGCTACGATTTTTGGCTTAGCGGGCGCTTGTCGCAGAGATGAGTTGACAAAAATATGTATGGACCATATTGAAGACAAGAAAATTTAGGGTAATTGTCTAGAAAGTGGCCGCAACTCCGATTTTGACCAAATTTGGCATACGGGGGTTTAAAAATATTTGGCGGAAACGTTTCGTTTTCGAGATATCCATCATCAAACTTGAAAGTCAAACTAACCTCATTTACATTATATTCCCCCTTCTTTTTGTACACAATTCTTGATTTTTACACTAAAGTGGCACACAATATTTTATAAACACCTTTTAAAAAGTTTTTTTGTTTATTTTACACCTTTTCTTTCGTTAAATTGCCAAGTATCACTTTCAAACGGGGCGGCCATGTTGTATATATTGTATACCTGGTTGCAGCGGTTGAAAGTGAATTTTTACAATTAAATGAAAAATAGGTATAAAATAAATATAAAAACAAGTTTTTGTGTTCCAATTTAGTGTAAAAATCAAAAATTCTGTACAAAAAGAAGGAGGAATAGTGTCAATAAGGTTAGTTTGATTTTCAACTTTGATGATAGATATCTCGAAAACGAAACGTTTCCGCCAAAAAAGGTTTTCATATTCGTGATCAGCGCCTAAAAAAAACCCCCTATACCAAATTTGGTCAAAATCGGAGTTGCGGCCACTTTCTAGACAATTACCAAATTTAGTATTGATTTTGTCATTTCTGGAGATGCCAAAAATGGAAAATTTTTAAATCTATATAGAAAGTATGCCAGTTTAGAAAAGCCGACAACACCACATAGGCGATTTTTTGTGAACTATAAACACAGAGTGTGTACAGTACAATGTATCGACATTAATACCTTCGGAAAAATGCCATCGAAAATAGCGGCCTATCTCAAACATCCTTACCCGAAATTGTATACTGGGCATAGCTTTCGCCGGTCCTCTGCAACATTTCTCGCAAACTCCGGAGAACAAATATCCAACATTAAACGTTTTGGTGGCCGGAAGTCTACATCAGTCGCTAAAGGATTCCTTGAGGATTCAACAAATTTTAGAAAGGATATTTCAAACAAAATACTTAATTTTACCGAAACACCTTCCACTATCCAGAAACAACCGTCAATGCCATCTTCCAATGTACTAAACCTCTCGGTTCAAGAAACTACTTCCATAGTTGCAAAAGATTGGCTCATCAAGAACCCAACGCCGCCGCCATCAACGTTTTCTACAGAAAAGCAACTCGCGTCAGCAATAAATTTGCAATCTCTTACGACACGGGCATTTTCCCGGAGAGTTGGAAAGCTGCACGTGTGCAACCTGTCCCCAAAAAAGGATCCAAAACTATCCCTTCTAACTATAGACCTATATCTCTTCTTTCGGTTGTTTGCAAAGTAATGGAAAAATTCATGAATTCCCAAATCTTAAAGTATCTGGAAAAACATAAGATCTTACACGATAGACAATATGGATTCCGTCACAGTAGATCCAGCGCTAATCTTCTATAATCTATAATCAAAAAAATAACCAATCCCGTGGGTGGTTTTCTTTACCAGCAACCAATAAAAAAAAGTTTAATAAACCTACTAATTAGGTGGGTAATTAATAACAATGATTGATATTTTTGTATGGGTTTAAAAATCTACCCACCTGTTTTGGACATTTAAAATTTTTTCTTTTCTAAACAACTTAAGCAGCCCTTAGATCTGCGTTTAAACCTGTTGATACAACTTTAACTACCTACTACACTTCCACCGGACCGTAAGATCTTTGTAGTCGGTCGGCTCGCTAAGCCAAGCGCGCAAAAATATTACTTTGGCCATTAAAAAAATATCACTGACTCATTACTATAAAAGGAATCTAAAAAATTTTTGTTTTAAAAACTTTTTTTAAACATTAGCTACAATTTGTACGCAGCATGTATGTATAAATTTTCAATAATAAATTTTTTTCTCGATTGCCTAAAATTACGCTACTAAAAATAACAATTTTGAGTTTCGTACTATTTTAAAAATTTAACAAAAAAATATCAGCTTCAAGTGGGACGTTGTTTGAAGCGCTATTGTGTCTACTTTTATCTAAAAAAAATTTAACTTGATAGCATGAATATTATTAAAGATATAGCAGTGGAGAAGTTAAAATACATGTTTTATTGAAAACCGATTTTTTTTGGGTTTTTGCGAAATAAAAAAGCTCTCGAACACTAAAAAATGTCGTAAAAAGTGATTTCGTGTACACGATTACCTTATTAAAGAATCCCCAATTGTTTCACACAATTGGAACAAGTCCCTTGAGTTTCTTGGTGAATCCCAGATCCTTGCGCTTGACATATTCAAAGCTTTCGATCAGGTCTGGCATGATGGGCTTCTTAACAAACTTCCTTCTTACGGTCTTTTATCTAAGCTTTCCAGTTTCCTTTCTAATCGACGTATATCAGTTAGTGTAGATGGTCATTCCTCCAGCTTCTACCATATTAATGCCCCAGGGCCCAGTGCTGACACCCACGCTGTTTCTTCTACACATTAACGATCTTCTCTCTTCCACAATCAATCCCATTCATAGTTTTTCTGACGATAGTACCCTCCACTCTAGTATTCTGTCGCTCTTCTATAGGTATTTTCACGGCTTCTGCTCAGAGGAATGGGCCAGTATAATTCCTTCTCTGGCAGCTCCCAACAGAGCAACACGTAGTGCAACTTTTATGCATCATTTTACAGTTCAGTTAGAGAGGCTCCGAACTTCCCGCCCTCTTCGTTCCTTCATCCCTAGAGTGTCAAGACTATGGCACCTGCTGCCCGCAGAAGTTTTTCCTTCTCCCAATTTCCAAAAATTTAAGTCCCGTGTGAACAAACTCCGTTTCACCACACTTAAGACACCCACGGTACGTTAGTACTTAGGCATCAGCCTTCGTGTACTGTCCCAAGACAAAAAAAATGCGAACAATTGCACTTTTACTATAAATGTTAATAATAATAATTAGTGTATAAATTCCTTCGTTAATAAATAATATTTTAAGCATAAATCTTTAAAATTATGTTGGTTTCCCTCTCGCTTGTAGAAAAAATATTGTTCCTAACACTTGCGAAAAGTAACTTTTCCGCTCTTGGCTGCTTACCCACGGAAGCCGGGGGGAAAAGTAACACTTTCCGCACTTGTTAAAAAATAACTATTTTATGACAATTTTTAGACAATAGTTTAGGTTCTTGTACATACTGATCAATAGTTTCGTTAACTTATTGTTTTTAAGTGGACAGAATATATCTTGCGTATATTTCATTTGTTGGTTAAATACAACGTGAGTTCGTTGGTTAAATATATAAACTTTCTAAAATTGTAATAGCAAAAGTGTACGATTTTACTTCACTTTAATAATCATAGACATTAGATTTTAAAATTAATTAAAAGCATGTACTTATCTTTGTCTTCAAGTAATGTCTATGATTATATAAGTGAAGTAAAATTGTACGATTCTGTCATAAAAATTTTAGAACGTTTATAATATATTAAACCAACAAATGAAATATACGCAAGATATATTCGTCTACTCGAAAACAACAAGTTAACGAAACTATTGATCAGTATGTACAAGAACTTAAACGTTTGTCTAAAAATTGTAATAAAAAAGGTACAACGGTACAATATGGAAAGCAGTTACTTATTTAACACTTAAAACTAAAAAATTGTACACTACTAAATGGGAAATAGTTTTACCAGATACTCTACATTCTGTAAGAAGTTTATTACGTACAGCAATTAATAATACTTTCGTTTGCAAAGTTTTATTAAAAAAGTTTGTTCGCAGAAGTAAACTTAACCCCTTGGTAGAAGAAGTTGAGCTTATTCAAGCAAATCCAGACTACACTTTGATGATATGAAAATGGAAAAGAAAGTGCGGTAGCTACTAAACTCTTAGCACCTAGAGAAGATTTTACTTCAGAAAATAATGAAGAAATAACAAAAATTTAAGTTTATCCCAGAACCTAAATCAATCTGTTAGTAAATATGTAAATAAAAATGATATGCCAACAGGTGATACTGATATTCTGAGAAGATCTACCAGATTAAAAAACAAACCACATTATTTACAAGACTATACAGAAAAATAGCCCCTGGGTGAATGTGGTATAAATATATTTTATCCTTATATTGTTTGGAGGTTATATTATGTGTCTTTCTGGTTTATGCCATTAATAATTTGTCACTGTAATCAAAACGTCACGTTGTGCGAATTAAAGCCTATTTCTTTAAAAGGTATTTTTTATTACAGTCTTAGTTGTTAACTGCAAGTTTTAGGTTCTCGCAAATGTAGTCCAACGCGATAGATATTGCCTGTTTGAACTGTTTCATGGATTACGTTTTCTTGACTTCGCCATTACCCCATATGTCAAAAATACTGTCACAGAACTTCCCGTCGATTTTCGGAAGAAGCTATGTAGCTTCCAAAGCCATGTTAACTTTTTAAAGACCGAAATTACTGTCTCCAGCAGATTTGCCATTATATCAGTTCATAACCTTTTAATTGTTTAAAAGTATATTTTAGGTAGAGAAGCATACTCGCCATCGTAAATTGACTGTACGTGCAAAAAATTATATTCTGGGACCAGGGCCTTAGCGGTACCATCTAGTGAGAACATCAAATAATATTTTATAACAAACAACGGCCCTTGTTGCGTCGCAAGACCGCTTTTCGTGTTACATAGTAAAGAATTTTTACTTTAAAATAGAGTAGTATTTTATCCCTTTTGGTAAAGTTAATATTTTCGAGGCTTTCTATATAAACCATTTGTTCATTTTTTCATTTATTTTGGTTTAAAATATGTAATTCTGAAATACAAATACATAGTATAAGATTTGCGAATAGCACACTTTTAGAGGCGCTAACGGAAATATCTAAAAAATGGCTGGTCATATTAATAAAAATATATAAGCCTATACACCAATTTATAAATATGTGCGAAATATAGTTATATATTTTACAACATAATTATAAATAGTTATTAGTCATTGAAAGCGCATCTTCTAAAAATTTGCTTGTTTGCCTTCTGGTAATGGAAACAGCTATTTAAAATAATCAGTAGTACGGTGAAGAGAACTACTGGTAATATATGATTTGTGTTGTCAAAAATCTGAAGAGCGTTGTAATTTGTAGGCTATCATATAAAATTTAGTCATAAAACAAATAAAAATTCCATCAATAATACAAAAATATATACATAACACTTCCTTCGCCATTTTGTCAAGTACTTATAACTTTATTTATTTTAGCTCAATAGTTATTTGCTATACAAAAATAATTAATTAAGCGTACCTACTTACATATACAGTTATATGTAGTCCATAACCATAAGCTTTTTTTTATTGGTATTACTTATCAAAAAATCCTAAATTTAAATAAAACAAGTTTAAACTCTTTTTATAAAAACAAATTCGTTTGTGTTCGTTATTTTAAAAATATTTTTGGGTTTAATGGGGCAGATAATATGTTAAATTTTTTTTATTTTGGGTCATTATTTACATTTACCAGTTTTAGGTACTTATTATTTTCTCTTTGTATGGCAAGCCTTTAACCTATTTTAAAAATGAGGTAATTAGCCTATAAGATCTGGTTTATTTTTGTTATAGCTAGGTACATATATCTGCTTCTCATGGCATTAATACATACACAACGTGGTTATCGATTGTATGGCTGGAAACATTAGTCATCTGATATAGACCCAAAAGTAAACGAACACACCTGTAGTCTGATAAATATCAGACCACGAGTTAATGTAGGCGTTGTCCATCGAAAAAGAAAGGGTAAATATTTATATGGGACTAAAGGGGAAACAAAACAAACTTATGTTTTAATAACGTCATATGTACATTTGTATGGTAATGTATAATATGTAAAAACAAACGTGCACCTAACAATAAAAATATATAAAAAATAAGGTTTTAATAAAAAATACACCATTCCTATATGAAAATTATATTTAATCTTAAATCACAGGCAAATTCACAGCCTTCAAATTAAATCTACTTACAAAAAAATATTTTAAATAAAACGCAACACAAATGTTTAATATACCTAAGTACACTGCTGCATAAATTTATATAATACGTTTAAAAAAAGCGTCCAGTTCCATGCCAAAAGCACCAATCACCAAAAAAATTACAGAATATAAAGAATCAATACCAATAAAAATTAATAACCTCGACAATTAAAAACAATCATTGTGCACTGAGCCTACTGAAAATCCATTTCACAGAACAAACAATAATCTGCATGCGGTTTTTCTCATCACAAAACACAATACAAAATTAGAATAAATGCTGCTCGATATAGATGAATTAACACACCAAACGTACCGAATTGTTTATTTCGCGGTTTGTTGACCACCGTCGATGAAACGATTTGGCCGGTTCGGTTTCCCCATCACTATCCGACGATTCCCCGTCGGCTGGGGTTGGGGATACGCCACCCAAATTCTTAACACTTTTACCACCCGACGCCATACTACACTACAAAACCGATGGCATGGTTTTTTCTTATTTATTTAATAAGGCCTAAATAAAGACCTGTCTGTTCCAGATCCATTTATGACTGCCAGAGGGCGGCACTTTCCGGGGTTGTTAGACGAGCGTTTAAAAATTCTTGCCTGGAACGTCGATATTTTGTAGCGGTGATCCGGTTTTGTTAGACTGCCAGAAGTATTTTAATCAATTAAATTAAGCAGCAACTACAACGTTGTATGTATACAGTACCAGCATAATTTATGTGGATATAAATAATCTTAAGTACTTTTTAATTTGTAATTAAGTAGCAGTTTAAAAATAAAAACGGGCATAATTCCTAATTTTACTTACTAACTAAATAAAATATTATGGTACTGAAATTGTACACTTCTAAAATCACCAAGATGGCGGTGTTTTAACCCTGTAGATTTTTTTTATTGTAATAAAAAGTTTAAAAATAAGGACCAGAATTGTTTAGCAGTTTAAAGGGCAAATCAGCGGAGCAACTTTTAAAAAACAATGGTTAATTGTTTCCTTTAAACTAACCGGTAATGTGTGACTTAAAATTAACTAATGATTATAAATATCTAATAATGTAAAATTATTTTACAGTACGGCTTACAGTAGGGCTTAATTGCTTAATAATCAATTTTTCCTATAACATGACCTACTTGTGGTACTCGCTATATTAGTTGCTAACATAAATATACAGGGTGTCCCAGAAGTAATGGGACACGGAGTAACAGCAGATTCTTTATCTCGAAATAATGCAATTAACGTAAACTTGCCTTATTCCAAAGTTGATAATAACTAAGATACAGGGTGTCAAACTTTTAATTTTGTTTTCGTTTTTTCGTAATAATTTCTTAATTAAAAAACATAGCGGTACAAAATTGGGAATTTTGGAGTTCTTTGAGGAAACAAATTTAAATTCGTTCATAATTTTGATGTTGCTAGTAGGGGGCGCCAGGAAAGCTTTTAACAAGGCTAAAACAACCAAACTCGATGAGGACTGGGAACTGTACAGATCCCTCCTCAAAGAATACAAAAAAGTCATAAGACAAAATCAAAGAGCGGCCTGGACATCCTACTGTGCAGCTAGGCTTCAAAAAGCTCTTAATAAAGATCCATATCAATGCATAGGATAATTGTAAAACGAGGATGGTTCCTACACAACCAACCTTGAAGAAAGCATCAACTGTCTGGTTGCTACACACTTTCCGGGTTCCACCACTATAAAATCGGCAGATACAGAACATGTGGACGTGGATGTAGAGATGATACCCACAAACGAAGACTGGCAAATTGCCTCAAAAATCATTGATGAGGACAAGGCCCGTTGGGCCATCACTGGCTTCTCCCCCTTCAAATCACCGGGACCGGGCGGCGTATATCCAGCCCTACTTCAGTGGGGAATGGAGGTACTGCTTCCGCACCTGGTGGGTATTTTTAGGTCATCACTGGCCCTGAGATACATCCCGAAGGCCTGGAGAGAAGTCAGAGTTGTCTTCATACCAAAACCAGGGAAGGCTGACTACAGTATCCCTAAATCATTTAGACCAATCAGCCTTACATCATTTCCCATGAAAACCATGCTATGCGAAAGATATATCAGAGATGTAGTGATTATCAATAAACCCTTACACTCAAACCAACATGCATACACTACAGGCAGATCAACGGAGACAGCACTATACGCAGTCTCAAATAAAATCGAAAGATCAATGAACTACAAGGAGTCCGCCTTAGGTGTATTCGTAGACATAGAGGGGGCGTTTGACAAAACGACCTTTACCAAAATTTCAGACGCACTTGCTGACTATCATACCCCACCAACAGTAAATGGATGGATAATGAATATGCTCTCTAAACCAGTAATAGAAATAAAGGCTGACGATGTTAAGGTCAGGAGCAAGGTAACAAAAGGCTGTCCGCAGGGAGGAGTACTCTCACCCTTACTATGGAACATGGTTCTAGACAGCCTCTTACGACGCCTCAACAACGAAAACCTATACACGATAGCATACGCGGATGACGTGGTTATTTTGCTAACAGGCAAATTCCTGAATGTAATCTGCGATAGAATGCAACATGCCCTTAAAAAGTTGGAACAGTGGTGCGTTGAACACGCTTTATCTGTAAATCCCAAGAAAACAGAAATGGTTCTGTTTACAAAGAAAAAGAAACTAGGGAACCTCAGAGCACCCGTTCTTTTCAATACAGAACTGAGCTTCTCCACAGAGGTTAAATACCTTGGTATTACCTTTGACAGTAAGCTAACGTGGAATTCTCACTTGGACAACAGAATAAAGAAAGCATATATTGCTTTTGATCAATGCCGCAGAACCACAGGAAAGACTTGGGGATTCACTCCCAAAGTAGCCCATTGGATCTACACGGCCATAATAAGACCCATGGTAACTTACGGTTCCATAGTGTGGTGGTCCAAAACAGAACAGATTACGGCAAAACCTAAGCTAGATCAAATTCAAAGAATAGCATGTTTAAACATCACAGGTGCTATAAGGACTACACCGACTAGAGCTATGGAGGTGATATTGAATCTCACCCCCCTTGATATATTTGTAAGGGAAGCGGCTCTGATGACTCTAACACGCCTTCGTATGGTCGGTCTAGACACTAATGTAGGCACTGGCTCAACTGGACGACGCCTGTGGAGGGATGTTACAGGGGAACTTCCAATTCTGCAGGCAAGAGCGGACTCAGTTGCACAAAGGTTTGTTTTCAATAAACCTACACAATCAACATAAGAGGAACAATACCAATAAAAGGCGAGTCTAAAGGAACCATTAGCCTGTACACTGACGGCTCTAAGACCAAGGTGGGCACAGGCTGTGGCATATACTCACCAACCATAAACCTGAAAATCGGATGGACAATGGGCGCCGAACCCAGCATGCTTCAATCCGAACTGACAGCCATAACCATAGCGGCTTACGAAATTAAAAGCCGCAACATCGCCAACCATACGATCTGTATTTACACAGACAGTAGGCAAGCATTAATAGCCCTGAAAAGACCACGAATTACTTCGGGACTAGTACTAGAATGTCATCAAGCCCTGACTAACATATCTCTAAATAATGTGGTCAACCTAGCCTGGATCAAGGGACATGACATATCTAAAGGTAATCATACCGCTGACTCGCTGGCCAGGGCGGCTGCGGGACGGAAACTAATTGGTCCCGTCCCCACCACTGGACTGACAACAGCAGCGATTAAAGACATCATTAAAGAATACTCCCATCGACTGTTTAAAGGGAAATGGGATGATACTACAAGCTGCAATTTTGCAAAAATAATGCTAAGCTACCCAGATAAGTCAATAGCGAAAAAAACCTCATGATGTCCAGAAGGAACCTCCGAACACTAACGGGCGTTCTAACTGGCCACTGCCCCAATTGTCCCGATGTCATTTAGTTAAAATTCTAACGAAAAAACGGGATATTAAAAGCTGTGAACACCCGGATTAGACCGCGGAAAAAATTTTTTTGCATTGTCCGCCCTCAAGAAAACTCCATTGCTGTGCACAATTGCTTCTGGGACCCCTTATGTTAAATTTCACAAAAGAGTCGTCAATATTTTAAACATATTGGACGACGCATGATTATCCGCCTGATAACAAACTCGAAGCACCTGGGGATAAAAAATGTCTAGGTGCAGTGGAAAAAAATTAAAACCACCCTCTAAGATTATATGGGTGCCCAGCTACGGTCCAACCTCTCAGAGATTTTAAATTTTTAAACCTAAAAATATTATGACAAGTTCCCATAAACTTTTTTCCTACGAGCCTTCCCTACGGAGGTACAGGTACTTAACGGACGCTCCTTTAAATCGTTTTTGTTTAAATAACTTTTAAAATACTAGGCGTAATTTAATGTTTTTTTAACATGATGGTTCATAGATAAGTCTTCTTAAAATGAACTCACTAAATCATATTTGGCCTATTTACTTTACCACGGACGGACTAGCTCTGACACAATAATAGCAATTTTTTAACACTCTATATGATAAAGGCTAAACAATATTATTTTTAAATAGCTTTAACCTTAAACAAAAAAAAAGGTATTCTTAAAATCAAGTGTTTACGAGAAATAAAATATCATGGTTGGTATTTTTTTTACATTATACAGGATGTTTTCTAATTACACGTCAATATTTAAAGAGGCAATTTTTGGGTCCATTTTAAGAAAAAAACTTCATATGAACGTATGTCCTAAACATCTTACCTTTTAAGATACAGGGTGGTAAAATTTTCAGAAATAAATCATTTATCATTAACATCTGTGATACTACTTTAGATATTTTAATGAATTTGGTATAAATGTACTATGCATCGAAAAGCATTTTTTAGTGCACCATTTTTTATTTTTTCATTTCCAAAAAAGTTTTAGATAGTCATGTTCAATTTATCTAAAGTTAATGTTTTTGGTTAGTTGTGTTATGCACCATTTTTTATTTCCAGCAGTGGCGTTCGTACTCGAAAATAATAAAAAATGTGGTACAGTAAATAATGCTTCTTGAGACATAGTACATGTATGCCAAATTTTATTAAAATATCTAAAGTTGTATTAAAGATATTAATAATAAATGATTTATTTTTAAAAATTTTACCACCCTGTATCTTAAAAGTTAAGACGTTTAGGACATGGGTTCATATGATTTTTTTTTAAATGGACCCAAAAATTGCCTCCCTAAGTATTGACGTAAAATTAGAAAACACCCTGTATAATGTAAAAAAAAATGACCAACCATGATATTTTATTTCTCGTAAACAGTTGATTTTATCGAGGTCAGTTAGAATTCCTTTTTTTAGTATAAGGTTAAAGCTATCCAAAAATAATATTGTTGAGCCTTTATCATACAGGGTTGATAATTGCTATTATTGTGTCAGAGCTAGTCCGTGCCTGGCAAACTAAATAAGCCAAATATGATTTGATGGGTTCATTTTAAGAAGACTCATCTAGTAACCATCATATTAAAAAATATTAAATTACGCTTAGTATTTTAAAAGTTATTAAAAAAAACTATTTCCAGGGGCGTCCGTTATGTACCTGTATCTCCGTAGGGAAGGCTCGTAGAAACAAACTTGTCATAATATTTTTAGGTTTTCTATCAGATTCCCAGAGATTGCCCATATATTCTGGGACACCATATATAGTTCTTAACGTAGACTTTGCTATAACTGAAGATTAACACAATAAAAACAATGCGGTTCTTTGCCTTTATTGTAATTTGGCATCGCGTCAACAGAAAAATTGCACATAGCTATTTTATTATGTTACTTTAAAATAAGTAATTTTAAAATTCGGCATACCTTATACAGGGTGATTTATGAGAAAATGTCAATACTTTAGATACGTAATCAGGGTCCAAAAATAAACATAAAAGTCTATACAAATATGGGTCCGCAAGGCATTCGTTTCCGAAATACAGGGTATTAAAGTTTTTATTTAATTTTTCTATTTTTTAAATAAAATCTAGGAATATTGGAGTAAAAATTAGTATAGGTTTTTTGGTATGACGGATTCGAACCTCATCTCATAGTACGGCTCTTACTTGTAGGGGGTGCCGTTACACGTCTTTTTAGTATTTTGAACAATCACAACTTTTTGGTACGGCCCTGTGTTACACTTTTAAGTAAAATAAATAACTGTTTTGTCATTTTTACGTTGAAAAGGTAAACAGTTAAAAGTTGATATGAGCAACCGTTTTCAAGATATTTGGATTTAAAAAAATTACGACGCATCTGATTTGTATTTAGGGATAATCAAAAAAAACACATATGTATTTTATATGTTATTTAAAATAATAATTTAAAATTAATATAATATATTAAAATGTAAAATTTTTAAAATTTATCAGTAAAATAAACTGTTATACAAATATGGGTCCGCAAGGCATTCTTTCCGAAATGGGTATTAAAGTTTTTATAATTTTTCTATTTTTTAAATAAAATCTAGAATATTGGAGTAAAAATTAGTATAGGTTTTTGGTATGACGGATTGAACCTATCTCATAGTACGGCTCTTACTTTAGGGGTCCGTTACAGTCTTTTATATTTTGAACAATCACAACTTGGTAGGCCCTGTGTTACACTTTAAGTAAAATAAATAACTGTTTTGATTTTTAGTTAAAAGGTAACAGTTAAGTTGATATGAGCAACCGTTTTCAAGATATTTGGTTTAAAAAATTAGACGCATCTGATTTATTATAGCAAAATTTAAAAAACAAAATGTATAATTAATATGTATATAATATAATATAATATATGTATATAATATAATATAATATATTAATATGTATTTTAATTTTCAGTAAAATTACTGTTCTTAAATTATGGTCGGCAAAACATTTAAAATTGTTTTTAAAAAAATTTAAAAAAATAACTTTAACACCTGTATTTCGGAAACAAAGGCCTTGCAAACCCATATTTGTATAGACTTTTATGTTTATTTTTAAACCCTAAGTGATTTTTTTAAAACAACTTGCACCATAATCTGATTAAAAGCTAAAAACATTTATTTACTGGTTTAAAAAAAAAATTGCCAAAATTTCGGTTATTTTAGTTTTTATTTAAAATAATTTTTTTTGGCGAAATATTTAATTTATTTTGCTAGAGCTTTTTTAATTTGCTAGTGAAACCTATCAAACATAAGCAACAAAGTTTTTTTACCCACAGAAAAATGCCAACTATTTAATTAATAAAAAAATCATTAAAAAGTTAATTTTTCAAATAAAACTAAAAAATATGGGGTACATGCCTGCATCATTACTACTTATAATTATAAGAACGAATTAATTCATGTGGGTACTGTACGGAAAATTTATATATATTAACCAAGGTACTGTACAAATAATTTTATATTATTTATCCGGGTACCGGACGAATAAGTTATAATATTTATTAATCCGGGTAACGGACAAATAATATAACTTTATTATTCCGGTAATTATGTACAAATGTGTCCATTTATGTTTTGGTCAGATTTTTTTTTGAAAGTTGTTTTACCTGGAGTTTTCCTTAAAAAAATAATTTTATTTACAAATTTAAAAAAAATGTTACTAACCAGAGGTAATTAAGACTAACGAGAACTAACCAGAATTAACTAACAACTAACTTTGTAACTAAAATAATTGTAAATTAAATTATTAAAAATTTATTGAAATATATATAAAAGAGTACGATTTTTCCTAAACATATTTTTATTTATTTTTATATATTTTTTAACTATATTAAGAAACCCTTAAAAAGTAAAAAAAAAATTGTAAAACTATGAATAGAAAAATTAAATGACTAAATTATTAATTTTTGACAAATATATTATTATAAAAATAGTATTTATGTTTGGGTTAGATTTTAGTAATCACAACTAACCACCTGGAGTTTTTTTTATTATTTTATTATTCATCTTATCAAAAATAATTATTTAACTTTTTATATGTAGACAATATAAACGATTTTTTTTTTAATTTAGAACGTCAATATCTCAAAAATTATTAAAGATACACGAAACTTTATATAAAATTAACGGTATTTTTACAAGACCTTTAATTTAAGTCAGATAACATTATTCTTAAAATGTAATACTATTTAAGTTATAATCAAAAAATTGAATTTTCGGGATGTTTAAATAATAAAAAAAATTGGTATATTAAATTTTTTTCTCTGCAAATTTTAAGTAATTGGGGATTTAAATCAATAAAATAAATAATTTGTAATAAAACAACCCAAAAATAACATTATTAAAAAGATTTATATTTGGCCCATTTTAGACTAAAATTTTTGGTCAAAATCACGTTTTCGTTTACATCTCCTTTATTATTTATCTTACCAAAAATGTTTATAAATCTTTTTATATAGATTATTAAAAAATCTTTATTTTTTTAATAATTTTTTTTAGTCTTATAGTATTTTCCTCATATATCTATAATAAAATAAATTATATAAAATTAGTAACTTGTATTTACGTATATTTATATTCATATAACTCACTACAAAACTATTAATTAACAATAAATTGGCAATCAAATATAATCGTACTATAATATATGATTATTGTTAATATACTAAGTTTATTATTAAATATAATGTATATTATATTAAAGCATTTTACATTTTTTACACATCTAGTAAGTTTAACATTCACAATATTAGTCACAACCAATACCTGTTTTAACTCTCGATTCTTCTTCGACTGTCGTATCTAAACTTTTTAACAGGAAGGACATTCCCAGTCCTATAATATTTTTTTTTTTGGTTTTGTTAACTTTTTTAACAATTTTCCAATTTATCTTCCTGAACTAAATAATTTGAATTCAATACTTTATACATTGTTTCATTATATACAAATCATTTTAGCATAATTATTGATTTATCATGTAATTATTTTTTTGTAAAGGGATTATATATTAGATTAATAAATTCAAATTGAAGTGTCTAAGCTTTTACGGCCGATTTTAACTACATTATTGGGGTTTTTCGGGCTTATTTGCCGTGGTCTGTTGGCATTTCTACCTGACGTTTCGTCTACAACTGCGGCAGACATTATCAAAGGTGGGTCCGAGGTCGAAGTACTCTTCCTGACTGCTCACGCACCGAACAAACACTACTAAATCCAAATCTCGTGCGTTCTAAACGCAACAGCAATTTGTCAAAATTTTGAATACAAGAGTGCTAAGCTTCTGGACAATCAACTAACGCATTATCAAAACTCATCATAGATGGCAGCATAATAAAAACCATTCTTACGATGAATTTTTATTTCTAGTAAGTTAATTTTCTCTAATAAAATAAGATTTTGCTGAAATACATTACTTCACAACTGATTATTTTAATAGATAAGCAGTTGTTGGGTAAGATTTTAGCCAAATTGTATCTTTGTTAGGATTGGGAAAAAATTTTAAACTTGCAGAAAATAAACCAAAGAATGTTATTGTTAACATTTTATTAAAAATTTATTTTATAAATATATTATATTTTAGAACATCAAACATATTATTTAAACAGTTATTATCAGTACATAATTCGTAAAAAATACTGTTTTATAACACATTTTTCATCATTTGCCCCATATTTTCTATAAAAAACAACAAGAAATTACATTCCAAAAATAAAAGTGACTAATAAAACATAAGGTCTAAATAAAATAGAAAGTTTCTGAATAAATAAAAAATATTCTCTGATAAAAACTTAAATTCTAATACCTGAGATTACACAGAAAAAAGTAACAAATAAAACATAAACTCAATAAATAAAACAGGACATTTCTGAATAAATAAAAAATATTTTGTTTGTGATAACACTTAATTCTTTACCTAAGAGAACAGGAAATAAAATATTTTAAAAATTAAAATAAAATAAAACTTCTAAAACTAGGTATAACAGCCAGGTTTAAATGGTATTACACTGAAAGGTCTCCATAAAACAAAAAAGCTAGGCATATCAGGCTTATCAAAAATTTAAAAAAATAAAATATGATATGTAAACTTTAGCCATTAATTTTGACAAAGACAAAACAGTAGGCAAAAGATATTGGGAATTTTAATTAATGTGGTTACTAAAAATAAACATAAATAATGAAAAAGATAAAAATTAATGTTTAATTTTTTATAATATTTTTATGACTATCGCTTCTCTCTTTTAGATTAAAAACTATTTTTATAAATACAAATTTTTTGAAAAGTGCTTGCAGTAAGCTTCGAAATATTGTTGTATTAATAAATTTTCAATTTCATTCTTTTAAACATTTCATCCAATATTTGTAAATATCATATCGGTTTACAAGATTGACTAAAGCACCACTAGCATATTTAAGCTTCGTTCGTTATCAAACTCTTTAAACATTACAAATGAATGCTTGTCGGTTAGCTCCACTGAAAAGAGATTATTTTGATAAGTTGAACATTCTGATGGAATTAAAATTGTGTTAAGGAGTAACCCGCAAAATATAAAAAAAGAGGGACTTATAATCAAATCTGTGTCATGTAAACTGTCAAAAGGCTCCACATGGGCAGAAACCTTATTGTAAGAAAAGAATATATTTATATTTTTATTTTTTGTAAGAAAGTCCGAAAAGTCCTAAGCTACTACAATAATCTTCCTCACAATTGCCCTTTTTTAAAAGGGGGGCACCAATGTTATTTACAACTAATCATTTTAATGCTGAAACAAATTGTTATTATTAAAATTTTGTGTTGTGCACATTTGTTTTTGAATGGCGAAAGATGGATCCGCGCCCAGCAGAAAGCGTCAGAACTAACAGACACCGGTTATGTGCCATACTAGTAGCAGTCCTTGGTTTGACCGCCATTATTTGTAAACTTAATAAGCTTAATTTTTTTAAAAAATCGGTATTTCTGGGGACTACAAAGCCCGACATCCAGATTTTTCATCGACAAAGCCCGGAAAAGATCACGTTGCCACATAGAAACTTGTGTCTGAAAAGGGGAAAGCTGGAATTGACTAGTATCAAAGTCATTAAGCTAGCTGAAAAAAGAACTTAAACCTCGCCAATGCCAATAATTTAGGATGAATGGCGTACTGAGTACGATTGTTCCAAAACACTATTTTTTAACAACAGCAAAGGTTGACCTTGACCCTAAAGACTTTAGCCACTCGTATGCCGATAATTTTCCAATTTAAGTTGTAAAACTTAATGATTATTTTTTTGGGTACGATTGTTCCAAAATAGGTACGTTTTTTTACAAATATAAGGGTCCATGCATAACCTGAAACCTTTCCCGATATGTATTAGGAGCGACTATCTAGAGAAAATATTCAGCTTAAAAGCATGCGCGGTCTTTTTTCCACTTGCCTCTAGAGACACGCCGGATAGACAAATTGAAAAGCCCTAAGTTCTAATCGGTCACGGTCAGTTCTGGTTAGCAAAGCAGCTTTTTATTTTTCCCAACTATATTTCAGACGTGAAAATGCGGGGACGTATTTAAAAAGGCCGCGCAAACTCATAAGATGGAATATCATTCTCTAGATAGTCGCTCCTCCTGTATGCCCTTCATTTTGTGATAAATAACCTTAAGAAAACTATTATTTAGAATGAATGACATACTAAGTATAATTGTTCTAAAACCCTATTTTTTTTAACAAAAGCAAAGTTTACCTTGACCCTGAAGTCTTTACTACAAGTATGCCGATAATTTTTCGCCGAATTTTCATTAAATTTCGTCAGGTTTAGATGGGTTTTACTTTATGTTTACACTAAATGCGATGATGAATCTAGGATAAAGAGAATAGAGAAGAATTTTTGAGACGTGTTCGTTTGAATATTACTGAAGGCACTGTTTATTATTTCAATAATAAGTCTGTTTGTTATAAAGAAGTGTTTTTAGCTACAGAGCACAGTGCGCATTAATGCCGCATTAACTCGTTGGTTCATTCCGATGCGGATACGTATTAAAAAATTTACTTACTTTAAGTGCCTATTAAATGAAAATTCGAAGGATCCTGAAAGATGCGAATGACCAAGAATAGTGCCACAGACCTTTTACTTGTGGCACAGCATAACTAACAGGCAGCATGATTTCTCACTGGCGGGTCCTTTGATATTTTTAGGCACAAAACACGAAATAAACGCACACGAAATGATTACAATTCAAAAAAGGAGACAGATCATATCCCACAAATACCCGGGTAAACAACACGAGAAAAATACCTTTCTTTCCCAATTTAATATTAGCTGCTTTTTCTTAATTATGCTGTAATACCACTGTAAAACCGGTATGTTGTGGTTACCTTTTCAAAAATTTTTTTTTTCGTTGAGCCCAAGGGTTTAAACTTAACAAAAGTGCTCGATTTTTACTATTTGTCCGCAGATATAGGTTATGTTTGGACGTCACAGTTTTTTTCCCATTTTGGCCAGAAGGTAGATTTATTTTTTAATTTTTGTTAAATTTCAACTTTTAAAAACTAATTTGGATATCACTTACTATTAAAACTGTAATGTATAACATTTTAAAAATTAAGACTTTATACTACTTGTAAACAAAACTAAAAGGCAAACCGATTACGTCACAAATAATGAATTGACATTTAAATTGGTTATATGGGCTTTAAAAAGGATCGAGCACTCCTTGTTGGAATCATTTGGGTCAAATTAAATTACACACGACACAATTTTCAGGGTGTCAGAGTGGGGAGTTGAAAAATCGGCGGTCTTTTTTTTGCCGACCCCAATCCCAAATGATCACCCGGACAAAGCTCCCGGGAGTGTTTGTTCGTTGGCTACCCAAATAGCCATCGTGGATAACAATAAGCCGGAAATTTACCTCCAAAAATTGTACTCAAGTTGTCGGAAAAGTTGTCAAAAAAAAGTTGTAGAAAAATTGGCACTAAATTTATTACAACTGGAGGACAACTTGGCTACAAAAAGTTAGGGATCAAGTTATTGTCTACATTTGATTACGAGTGTTGCTGACAATTTCCATGCAATTTTCGATGGTAGATCGTCAACAACTTGTAGGCAAACTTGAGTCAGTAACGAATTGTCGTTAACTCTAAGTCAAATTGGTAACAACTACTGATGGGTAACTTTTTGTTCAGTAACACTGGCTATCTAGGTTAATTCCACCCAATCTGCAGGCTCCACACGGCAGATCGGGCCCTGCAGATTGGTTTGTTATGGAGCAGTTTTAATCAGCAAACGTACCTCCTTTTTAAAAGTAATTTTTTAAGCTAAGAGATGACTTTTTTCTGTTTGGCCTTGGACTAGTTCTAGACGGTGAAAGCTATTGAACAAAAACAAGCATTTCTAACTCTCAAGAACCAAGAATTCACCCTGCAATCTAAAAGTGTTTTCGGCGTATCGGGGTGATTCCCTTATTTTTTTTAATCCCACGTGGTAACGTCGGTCGGTGGTGGTCAATGATACAATCTTAGAGACAAGGATCTAACAGAAAGCGGTTATACCTCCACGTTAACATATTTTGACTCCTAGATGTGCCTGGCGTTAACTCAAAATTTTGTAAATAAGTCGGGGCTTCGATATGGTTCAGAGCGAAACAACATTGAAGTCTCCTAAAAAAAATAAGAACCTCCGTATCTGAACTGGATCAGATCTGGGTTAAAATCAGGAGGGTCGTTCTGCCTCTTGATGAGTTGGGCCCGGGCACCGAGCTGGCAAATTGCACCGAAAGGAGGCAGTGCCATGTTAAATAACCTACCAATGAGATGGCGCTTTATGTTCATTGACGTTTTTCTGTGGTTTGTTGATGTATTGTTTGGTATTTTTAAAGAATTTTTTATTTAAAACATTTAAATTAAATGTAATTTCACAATGAGCTTTCAAGTGACGAAGTTAATTTTCTTGTTTCCGCTATCTAAGAACCCGGTAAGTACCGCATTTTTAAAAACAAGCTGAAAAACAATAACTAATATGACCTCTTTGCAGGCTTTCAGCATTCCGCATACTTTCGGCATAGAGTCGCACTACCCCCAAAACAAATATAAATTAGTCATTCCACCAGCAGCTTTGTTAGTATTCTACAGAAAGGTCTTCAGTATACTGAAGCTGAAATAAAAATCGGGAAGATGGAACTGAACAAAGATTGGTGAAAGTTTGAGTCTTATAAGACGCTTTATGCCTGATGTAGTAGCTGCAGACAGAATCAGCAAAACCACAAAAACAGGCTATTAAGAATGAGACAACGGAAGCAAATGGGGAAGAAGGTAATTATGTTTTTGGCCCAAAATATAAAATAAATTAGAAACCTAATAATTGTTAAGCAAACAATAGCCTTGTTTAGGTAATTTTTTACTTATTGGGCCTACGGGTGATTTTATTGAAATTTAGTATATGGGTTTTTGGGGCACTGATTATTAACCCGAAGTAAATTTTGTGGTCAGTTTAGTTTTTAAGTTATAAAACCCTACTCGGATCCAACCTCAAAAATGCACAAACTTTAAATTTTCTTCTTAAAACTGGTCAGAGACAAACTGAATAATTTTATGGTAAAACATTTATTAATTAATTGGGATACATTTATTTTAACGTTTCTTTAATTTTATATTTAACAAAAAACACCACTAAAAAAAAAAAAAGGGAATTGTCTCAAAAGTTGCCTCCTTTTCGATTTTATCCAAATTTGGTATACGGGGTTTTTTTGGGGGGGCTGATTCAAATCTGAAAAATTTTTTTTGGCAACGTTTCCCCTTTAAAAAATTCATCACCCGGGGGGTTAAAAACAATTTAAACCCCTTTTTCTTTTACCCCCTTTTTTTTTTGCAATTTCCCTTATTTCCCTTTTAAAGGGAAAATTTTTTTAAAAAACATTTTTAAAACCCTTTTTTTTATTTTTTTTAATTTTTTTAAAGGGAATTTAAATTCAAAAAAAAATTTTTTGTGTTTATAATTTGGGACTTAGAGTTTAAAAGATTTTTCAATTTAAAAAAAGGGGTTAAAAAAAGGGTTTTAAAAAAAATTTTGGGGGTACTTTTAATGGAAAAATAAAATTTTAAAAAAAGGGGGAAAGGTTTGGGGGTTTTTGTTTTTTTTCTTTGATACCCGTAAAAAACTTTTTGAAAAAACAAAAAATATCTGGGAAAATTCCTTTTTTTTAAAGGAAAAAATTTCCCCTTTTTTAAAATTTTTGTTAAAACTAGTTTACATTAATTTTTTTTATTTTTTTGTTTAAAAAGGGGATGTTGTAAAAAACCCCCCTTTAAACATACAAATCTAATCCTTTTTTATTAATATTTTTTTAAAAAAAACCCTTAAATTAAACTGCGGGGCCCCAAGGGAAACCCATATAATATTTTAAAAAAGAAAAAATAATCCCCTTTTTTGGGGGTTAAATTTTTTTGAATTTTTTTCTCTTTTAAAGATTTTTCCCCCCCCCTTTAAAAGCGGGGGAAAAAAATTTAAATTTTTTAAAAAGGCCTTTTTTGGGTTTTTTTTAAAAAATTCTCAAAACCCCAATAATTTTTGATTAAATTTTTAATTAAAAAAAAATTTTGGGGTTTTTGATAAAAGTGGGGGAAAATTTGTTTATCTTTGGAAAATAAAAAGGGTTCTACCTAAAATCCCCTTTAGTTTGGGTGTGACCAGGTTCAAGAAGCAAAATTTTAGGGAAAGTTTGTGCATTTTTTAAAAGGGTTTGTTCAGTAGGGGGGTTTTAACTTAAAAACTAAAAATTGGAAAAAAATTTTTTCTTCGTTTTTTATCAACACCCCCAAAAAACCTTATACTAAATTTAAAAAAATCGCCCCTGGGCCCCGGAAGTAAAACTTTTCCCCTTTTTTACACTGAGTTGGGATAATATAAGAAATTATTCCAATCCCAATCATGATGGGGAAATATCATGCGGTGTGCCGCTACAAAAAGTGTCTGACAAAAAAACTGGCCCCCAAAAATATTTTCCCTCCTTTTTTTATTATTGGGGGAAATTTGGGAGGTCTTTTTTTTTATTGAAATTTAAATAAAACTTTTTAGGCCAGATAGTTTGTCAGAACCCTTCGGGGACCGCTTAATTTTTCCCTTATCCTCAGGTTAAATACCTCAAAGTGGTAAACTTAACAAGGGTGCTCGATTTTTACTATTTGTCCGCGAATGGGTTTTTTTTGGACATCATCCATTTTTTCCCCTTTTGCCCAAAAAAGGAGATTAATTTTATTAAAATTTTTTTAAAAAATTTTAAATTTTTTTAAAACCCCTTTTTTGGTATGAACTTACAATTAAAATTAAGTATAATATTTTAAAAAATTAAGACTATACCACTTGTAAACAAAACAAACAGGCAAAGGTTAGTCACAAATCCGAATTGACATTTAAATTGGCGTATATGGGCAAATGGGATAGCACTCCTTTTTAAAATTTTCCCCCCGGGTACCTTCTTATATATTATCTTACACTGGGGGACCAAATTTTTAATTAAGGTCTAAATGACCTTACACATCTTTTTTCGCTGTAAAAAAAAGGATTAAATTTTTTAAAAATTTGAAATTTTTCTTTTTTTTAATTAATTAAAAAAATATATTTAAAAAAAACAAGGTTAGGTTCTGATCAAAAACCCCCATTTTGGTACTAGAGTTTAACCTTGATTAAATTCATGCACAAATTAATTTGGGTAAACTTAGTGTGTTAAAAAAAATAAGTTCTAAATTTTGGGCCCACGGAAATTTATTTTTTCGGGAAAACTAGGCTAATGATCATTTTAAATGATAAAATAAACTTTATCTATGCTTCACTAGGTGCTTTTTTAAACTTTTATAAACTGTTTTAAATATTTTAGTATGGTTTTCTGTGTCAGCGGCAATTAATTTTCTCCTAAAAAGGAAAAAAATTAAACCCAAAAAAAAACCTAATGAAGTTAACATTTTCCTTTCTAATACTAGGCGGGCCATATCCCCATATTGAATCATATCATTTTGAATTTTCAGTGGCTTGTTAGCCAGTTTTACAATATATAAAATAGAGGTCGAATTTCTTTAAAATATTAAAAAACTATGGATAACTTTGTGTATTTCCTTATAAAACTGTCATTTAAATGTTTGTTTATTAATTATGTGCCAAAATGACATTGTGGTGACTTTTTGACAGCCAAATGTCATTTCATCGTTGTGGATCCAACAATGGCCTTTTTTTGCTTCCACATTTTGCAAAAGCAAAAGTTTTTAATACAATTTAAAACCTTTTTTCCCCCAAGGATTTGATAGTTATTGTTTTTTATTTTAAATGATCACTAAACTCTTAAACTTCTATCAAAAACGGAAAAAAAAAATTTTTTATACTACATTTTTGACTATATAATAAGTACTTTTACTTTCTTATTCTTAATCAATATAAAAATATTTGGAATACCATTTCACTAGATGTGAATTTTAATAGTCTTTGGGACTTTGCAATATAACAAGAACGAACAAATCTTTCCAAAAAAATAAAAACAACTTTATAATTATTTTAAAAAAATCTGTGATTATGATTAGGGTCATAGATAATAATGTAGGTAAAACAAAAAAGGTAGTCTAAGAAACATCTTTCAGAGAATGTGAGGTTAGTTTTTGACTAGACTACTGGTAGATAACTCAAATTAACAGCACTGATGATGAATATTTAAAACGAAAATGTCTGACCAAAAAAATTTTATTATCAACACATCAGAAAACTCTGTTATTCCAAAAAAACCTAAAAATCGGCCTATCATCAAAAAATCTATAAAATTAGCAAAAAACCCCGGGGGTTTTTTATAAATAAATTAGGAAGCAAAATATTCTTGTTATAAGTTTGGTAGGGGCTGGTTTAAATAAAAATTTTGGTTTTTTAGTTGTAGCATCTACACAAAGGAGAATATGGAAGTGGATACATAAATTAAATTCCCCTTCCCCAAAAACGAGGTTTTTTAAAAGGACCGAATCAAAATTTTTTTTATCGCCTGGAACCCAACTGAGATCTTCTAGCTAGTGGCTCTGGAGATAGCACTGCCAGAATTTGGGATATAGTGATGGTGCCGGGTTAAAGTCGACCCCCTTGGGTTTTCCTTGATAAAAAAAGGGGTCTGAGGTACCAAGTAACAAGGACTTATCTTGGGTAATTAAGCCCCTATTGCAATTTAATAGCTTTTAGGTTACGGTTTTCTTTTTTTAAAACTTTTTAAACTTAAGAGTTTTTTTAAATTTTTTTAAAAAAAAAATTAAATAATTTCAGGTTCTTTAATAACAGCTTTTAAAAGCTTCATAAAACTTTTTTAAAATTTTTGTAGGAAAACAAATTAGCAACATAGTTTGCATATTTGTTTTTTTTTAAAATCCCATATATTTAAATAATGACTTAGTTTTATATATTTATTTATTGCAAAAACTTTACAAACACTAAGGAAAATACAAAAGGTAATTACATGTAAAGTAACAAAACCTACAAACTTATAATAAAAACCCAAAACAAACATCTAAAGCACAGCCTTAAATTTTAAGATTATTATGAAAGATATCACTTTGGACTAAAGGGTTTTATTTTAACAATCATTTTATTAACTTTACATTTTTTAATATGAATAAATATATCAGTTTGTTTTTTTTTTTTAAAAAAACTTAAACTTAAACTATTAACCTAGTTTTTTATGACATCTTATAACTATAAGTATTGTTTTTAAAACATCTCTTCTTCTTCTTCTTCTTCCTGGGAGCCGTCTTTCACTACCGGAGGCAGCGCACCCTCTTGGGTTTTTTTGCCCAATCTCCCATTGTCTTTTACCCCAACCCCCAATTTTTTTACAAGTCTGAAACCCCCCGAGACGGTTTTGTTGATATTTCCTGGGGGCCACGGTTGCCCAAATAATTCCTGTCTTTTGTGATTTAACACTTCACATTCCCGTTGGGTAGGCTGTTTCTTTCCCCTCGTCGCACATTCTGAACTTGGGTTCCCATTGTATGAGCCACTTGTGTAGGTGTCCTCTTGGTTATCGTGCCCTGTTCAACCCTATTTTAAGTTTTTCCCCTACTTTTTGATTTCTTCCTTCGTTCTTTGGAGGGCCCCCTTTTTAAACCCCCTTTCCATGTCTTATTCTAAGGTTCCCCAGTATTCCTTATGTTTGTTTCAGATCCTTTCCCCTTTTTTTGCCCTCGTCTGGGTTTTTTGGTCACCCAAGGGCAGGTTCTGGTCCAAAGATGGTGTAAGGGCCCCATTTGGCTCATCTTTTTTCGTTGCCTTCTATTCCCGAATGTCCTGGTACCCACAGGGGTTACTTTTTTGCGTTCTCCCAGGACCTCCGTTTTTTGGGTTCCCATGTCAGCTTGGCTCACCTTGGGGTTTACTAGTGCCCCTAGTGATGCGGCTATTTTTATTATGCAGTTTGTTGTTTTTTTAACCTTTCCCCGTTATTTTTTTTTTTTACAGTGCAGTAACGCATATTTTTTTTGAAATGCAGAAATGTGTGTTCCTAGTGGAATGGGGAAAGTGAATTCCCCTTATTTCACTGTACACGCCCCCTCCAGTTCCCCCCTCGGTTTTTGAACCCCCCCTTACCCCATGATGTCTCCCCAACCCCGCCCCGGGGGGGTTGGGTTCTGCCACTCCCACTTTTGTTGAATGTGTATTGGGGAATCATCTGGTCTTTCTCTCGTCCCCGGGTGTTCCGCCAACCTGACTTTTTTTTTTGTTGTGTCCCTAACTAGCGTGACATCAGTTGGTTTTTGTTGCAGTCGGGAGCTATTCTTCCTCTCCCATCACTATTTTAAAACATAAAAATTCTGCAAATTTATTTTTGCAAAATCCACTTATGGTAGAAATTTAAAATTTTTTTGGGTTCCTATTCAGAAATCCCAGGGCCTTTATCGCTTTCTTAGTCATTTGTAAAAAGTTCCTGTTAAACTTTAAGTTAGACTGAATAGAACCAAGTCTTTGAATTTATTTAGAATTGGGGGAGTTTTTCCTGTAAAATTACTACTGAGCATTTCTTGATATGGAAATATTAAATTATCTGAGTACCATTCATAATTTTGTCAATGTCAACATGGAGCTATCACAATCTTCCTGTGTTTTCCGCTTTACAAACTTTAAAATTATTCACAAACAATATCCCTGCGGAGTCAATAAGACACAAAAAAAGGGCCCTAAATTGCCCCCTGGCCTACACGGAGGTTGCAGTGATAGGTTTTAATTAACACATGCCCCAAAATTTCCCACTGGAATTTTTCTGTTAGGTACAATTTCATAAAAAAAAAAACATTCCCTGGTATACCAAACTCCACGAGTTTGCCTAGCAAAAAAAAAATTTTTATTTAAAAAGCTTACTCAGCCTCAAAAATTTGACAGATTGGTTATGGCAATTTTCTTCCAGAATCTATGTTAATAAATAGATATAAAATTTGATATCGACACAGATTGATTTTAAAAATCTTTGCTTAAATGTTAATTAAACTGAGAGTCAGTATTTGTAAAATTAACGAAACTGGGGGGAATTTGGGGGTAAATAAAAAAAACCCACAAAATTTTTAAAATACTAATAAAGTTTGGCTGTGTATTTTAATTAATTTTTTTTTAAGGATTAAAAAAATTTTTTCCCGTATTAAACCTACAACCCTTTTTTTTGTGTGATGGAGTCTTTTAGCAACAGGTAGTTATGACGGTTATGCTAAGTTTGGAAACAGACGGTATGTTGGCAAGTACACTTGGTCAACACAAAGGATATTTTCGCTCTTAAGGGAATAAAAGGGGAAAAATTTTTTATCAGCTGGAGTAAGTATATTTTGTGTACCTATTTTATTTAATATCGTATGTTCCATCAAAAAAAAGGGCTGTTTACTGTTAACCCGCACCATTATATAAC